>JARQZK010005159.1:185000-205000 GCA_030704885.1 Cynegetis impunctata
ATATATATATATATATATATTATATATTATATATATATATATATATATATATATATAATATATATATATATATATATATATATATATTTATATATATATATATATATATATATATATATATATATATATATATATATATATATATATATATATCCTCAATTTACCGTCACGTTTTGCGTCACCATGGTTCACCAGAAGCGTTCGTCAAGTCGGCGGCTTGTGAAATGAACTGGAACACTTGATTCCAAGAAATTTCCCAGTATTTACTTTAAGATGATTAATTTATGCTTTTGAAGGGATTGTAATCACAGTTTTTGCTGGTAATATTAGGTAGTTAAATTAACTGAAAATGGAAAGATTTTTTTATTTGGTACTGAATTACTTCGTTTAATATAACCTAACTGCTAGATCTCTTCTCTTAACCAAACACCACAGAGGTTACACAATTTATTTCACACTGCTCGTTATATATTCAAAATCTTTATAATATTTAACTAGGGCAGATATATTTTCTTCTTCGATTTTAAGAGCAATAAAGAAAAATTACAACTGAGATAACACAATAAATTTCATTACACTGAACATTAACTATATAACGTTATAATATCCCACTAGGACTAGGGTTAGGGTTTTCAACCCTCCCAGATTGCCCGGGAGACTCCGGTAAAAATGGTTAACATCCCGACCTCCCAGGTTGTAATAATTTCTCCAGTTTTTCTAAAATTATACACAACTTCTATCTTTAATGATTATAATTTTGTGGTGAATATAACCGCGTCAAATATTAAATACTGCTCGAAAGCAAAGTAAATATAAATTTAAAATTGATTGACCATTTCTTACACCAACCCCACCCCCATAGTCGACTTCTTAAAATTCTCCCGGGTTGGTCTTTTCGAAAGTTGGCACCCTAACTAAGGTATATAAAGTAATCAGCAGAGTAGATTATTTCAGTTTCGTATGAAGTTTATTAAATCTTAGTCATTTCAACATCAAGATCCTGGAATTTTCATTATAATATTTGACATTTATTGCATTTTTCTGTTTCATAAGTTCATCAAATTTTGCAAGGTAAATTGACAATAGGATCATAAAATTCTTGAGACAAAATTAACTATAGCAATAAAATTTTATACAAAAATACAATATTTCCGATATTCAAAATTGCCCAAATTGTATTAATCTTCTCCATATTATAACTGAAAATTCATCTGGTAATTGTAATAATGAAAGGAAAATTGAAGAACATTCCATTTCCTATATTGAAAAGCTGTTCATTAAAGTTAATGTAGAGTTAAGTGTTTTTAAACTAGCCACCAATAGATTATGTATAATACAATGTTAGCTTCCTATTTTATTACTATAATTATTTACATCAGCGTAATATTCAATAATGCCACGTTGAAAGATCTGATAAACGTTCCGCTGTATGGTATAAAGTGATTTTAATGACCTGATAATATTGAATATTATTACACATTCCTTCTCACCGCATCAGCTTCCATTCTTGATAATTGATAACGATTTGGTGTTAAATATTTGTCTTATACACTCGTCTCAGTTGCCGTTGACGTTGAATAAATTAAACAATTAATGTGAGCACGTTTTAGTGAATAAGACTATCGTAGAATGAAATGAAACAATCAAAATAATCGACAATCAATAGAAATAATCTCCCCATCAAAAAATTTATTTCAGATGAAAACTTGTTTCAAATCAATTAAATCAAATCAAAATATGCTTTATTGTCTTTAAAATTGTACAATCTATGCACAAAGCGTAAAACTAAACAATGTAAAATATAGAAACAACACATGAAGCGGAAAATTTTAAGAACTGAACAATGTAAAACATAGAAAATAAAAACACATCAAACCACATTTTCATAAGAAATATATACAAATTTTATATTATCAACAATAGAACCGCGAGTTACTGTAAAAATTTTTAATTTTTTTAATCGAAGCTTATGCATGTGTTATTCAATTTGGTCATATTGATCAATCAATGTTCAAAATAGTAGTCAGGGCCGGCCTAAGGGGTGTGCGAAGTATGCAGCCGCACACTCAAGCCATTTGGAGGGGCATTAAATTGACCAATTTTTGTAAAAAAAATGATGAATTATATATATATATATATATATATATATATATATATATATATATATATATATATATATATATATATATATATATTATATATATATATATTAATATATTTATTTATATAATATAATATATATATATATAATATATATATATATATATATATATATATATATATATATATGTTCGTATGTATTTTAGCGTTGTTTACACGATAACGGGCGCAGTTTTGAAGCAATATGGTTGAAAGTTCGTAATTAAGTAGTTTCGTACGATATCTTAGATGAGACTGTTTTTGGTTCGAATTGGTTGAGGGGTTGACCCCCCTGGGGGCAAAATAAATCTTGTTTACACGATAACGGGCGCAATTTTAAAGCGAAAGGGTTGAAAGTTTGTGAATAGGTAGCTTCGTATATGGCATTGTTTTTGGTTTGAACCCCCTGGGGGGAGAAATAAATCTTCTTTACATGGTGAAGGGCGTAATTTTGGAGCAATAGTATTGAAAGTTTATGAGTAGGTAGTTTCGTATGATATATTGAATGGAATAGATTTTAATGCGAATTGGGGAGTTGACTCCCAGGGAAATAAATCTTATTTACACGATAGAAGGCGCAATTTTGGTACCATAGGGTTGAAACTTTGTAGGTAGTTAGTTTCTTGCGATATCTTGAATGCTATTTATTTCTATATAAATTGGTTGGAGGGTTGACCCCCCTATACTGGCACCAGACAGCTGAAATACGACTTCAAAACTCAGTTACAACAGAGGAATTTGAAATAAGGAAAGGAGTCAGACAGGGCTGCATTCTATCCCCAATGCTCTTCAACCTCTACGTGGAAAGGGTTTTTGCTGAGATAGTACCTGAGAGACCCATGGGTATTATAGTTAACTGTATTCCAATTAATAATATACGCTACGCGGATGACACCGCAATAATAGCCGATAATGCCAACGATCTGCAAACCCTACTGAATGATGTCAATGAGGCAAGTCAGCAGAGGGGCCTAAAGATTAACATCGCTAAAACGAAGCTTATGGTCGTATCTAGAGATATATTACCCAACGTAAATTTACAACTCAATGGGGAGCAAATAGAGCGGGTCAATAAGTTTAAATACTTGGGATCTGTGATGGACGACAAGTGGAACCCGGAACTTGAAATTAGGTGCAGGATAGAACAAGCAAGAACAACTTTTCTAAAACTAAATAAATTCGTCACTAACCGGAATTTAAACTTCCAACTCAGGTACAGAATGGTTAAATGTTATGTCTGGTCGGTTCTCCTATACGGAGCGGAAGCTTGGACGCTTAAAGCTGTTTCTATCAACCGAATTGAAGCATTCGAAATGTGGATTCTGAGACGGATGCTAAAAATATCGTGGACGGAACACGTCAGAAACGATGATGTGCTCAGGATGGCTGGTTTGGAAGACCGAGAACTCTTCGAACACATTAAGAAACGGAAAATCTCTTACCTGGGACACATTATACGCGGAGAGCGATACGAATTCCAACGCCTGATGCTACAGGGAAAGATCGATGGTGGAAAACGAGGCATTGGAAGGAGGAAATTATCCTGGCTTAGAAACATACGCCAGTGGACGGGAATAAACGACTTTCAGTCGCTCCAAGAAGCCGCCATAAATAGAATTATATGATGAGAAAAACGGAGGACGCTATACGCAGGAATCTGCATGGCACTGAAAGAAGAAGAAGTTGACCCCCCGGAGGCGGCAATCAATCTTGTTCACACGATAAAGGGCGCAATTCTATAGAAATAAAGTAAGTTGTTTCTTATACCTTGGATGTGATTGGTTTTGGTACGAATTGGTTGGGGGGTTGGTCCCCCGTGGAGGAAATAAATATTGTTTACACATTAGAGGGCGCATTTTTTTTTTGAATTTGGAAATATATTTTTTAAACTGGATACGTTATGAAAACCTGCTCTTCTAATGCAGCTCGCTGCGATAGAGTTTTTTTTTCGTTTCTATGAAGCGTACACACCATATATGAAAGCATTCATCCATCGCTCACTTGTGAAGTTAGTGGTAATTTCATATTACATTTCCAATATTAAAGATATGAGTTACATAGTCCTATGAAAGTATTGAACAAGCTCGTCTCCATTTTTTGGATAATTAATTTTATTTTACTTTATTCAATTTTTTTACGTGTCGATTGAATAATTGATTTTTCTGCTCTTTATTTTCCTTATCTTTAAATTTCATTAACATTCAATAAGGTTTTTGTTTTAGTTTAGGAATTTTTTCCATCATGTTTTACAATTATTCCAATACACAGTCCTCTTTGTTTTTTGTACTTCCTTTGCTCCTATATTTCAATTTTTACGTCTCTGAAAATTATGTTTCCTACCAAAACTTCTTCCGAATTTCTTCTCACGTTCCCATTCACAAATTTTTCGGGTATATTCTCTTATTTTCACTAGTGTAGCTACGTTAGTTCTTGTTTGATTATTAGCAGCTTTTCACTTTGCAATCCTGCTTATTAAAATGGATGCGATTAGCAAAGTTCGACCTGGGACCAAGATAGTTTAATGACTTTATATGATGCTTGACACCAAAAATTCAATTTCATAAATCCATTTATATATTTATATATATATATATATATAAATATTTATATATATATATATATATTATATATATAAATATATTTATATATATATATATATATATATATATATATATACATACTATATATATATATATATATATATATATATATAAATAATATATATATATATATATATATATGTATATATAAATAAATATATTTATATATATATATATATATATATATATATATATATATATATATATATTATATATATATATATACTATATATATATATATTATATATTTATTTATATATATATATATATATATATATATATATATATATATATATATATATATATATATATATATATATATATATATATATATATATATATATATATATATATATATATATATATATATATATATATATATATATATATATATAATATATATATATATATATATATATATATATATATAAATATAATTATATATATATATATATATATCTATATATACATATATATATTTCTATATATATATATATATAAATTTAATGTTCTACAAGGCGCAGAAGTGCACAAAAACTGTGTTTTTGGACCTTAAGTTTCAAAAACCCCGGCAGGGGCATAAAATTTGAGTCTAGCACACTTGCAATTCTCGCCTTAGGCCGGCCCTGATAGAAGTCCTCTACAGAGTAACAAGGTCTATCAAGAAAATAAGATTTTTTCGTTTCCGATAATTTGCCAATATTTTTCTTGAAATAAGGTTTGCAATGACCCCTTCTTTTCAGAATATACATGTAACGAATTGTCCCCTTCTGCTATTTGAGGATAGTGTCAAGTTGTGAAGTACTACATGAACCCCAGAAGGGAACACCATAATGAAGATGAGATTCCAACCAGGGCCGTAGCCAAGGGAGCGCCTGGAATTATCTAAGCCTCCTCTAGGGAAAAAACACCAGAATTATTACAAACCAAAAATGTTTAAGTATATCTGCGTTGAAACATAAAACTAGCCTAGTTACAAACAAATCTACCTTATTGTAAAACTGACTTAAAATTATTTATGTGCGGCATCTTTTAACCCGCAAAACATGTTAACGTATTTTCGGGACTTTTTAGGGAGCGTTCAAGTATTACGTAACGCAATTTGGGGGGTGGGGGGTCTTGCAAAACGTTACGATGCTTTACAGGGGTGGGAGGGGGGTTCGAAGAACGCGTTACGTAACATTGGTTGTTGTTGAAATAAAAAACTAGGGAAATTGAATCACCCAAGTTGGGATCCCTTTTCGTTTAAGTCTTATAGGGAATCCCTCGATTGTATTGTACGTCAGTTTTATTTTGTTCTCCCAAGTTGGCAACTCTATCCGTTTATGTTTTATAGGGAATACTTCGACTGTATTCTTCGTCATTTATATTTTGTTTCCGTTTTCAGTTTTCATTTAGTGTTTTAAACACTTAATACACAGGAACACATTGCAGTAGTCAGTGTTGTAGAAGTGACTTCATACAGTAATTTCCTCAAAACAGATTTGCAGCATCAGCTGTTTTTGGACTATAAAGGCTCTCATGCTGACTTTCTGCCACAACGGTGCCAAAAAATGCCAACGAAATTCAGAAAACGGCTAAAGAATAGATAAAAATGGTATAGCACTCACGTCTGTGACTGGCAATATTTTTTGCAAGTAAATAAATGCGCGTATGAATCCTGCTGTTTCGTTTTGAGGAGTGCATTGAAATCATCCTTTCCGGATAATACTTTTCTGCCGCCACTGTGCCCATGCCAAATCTTTCAGACCCCAAGCAAGCCCACGGTACCTAGTCAGCTAAACAAAGGATCATGCAAGCATTCACTACTTCTTGTGAGGTTGTCCGTTGATCTGTCGCCTCCTCTATAAGGGTTCAAGAGATGACGTACGATTTCTTTTGACCATCAGTATAATTCGACTTCAAGAACAGAATATGTGCTACTTCACATCACACAATTGTGTGCAAATGCAGTCTGAGTGGGCAAAGGAACAGTAACTCCAACAAATTGTTTTTTTACATTCCTAATTGCATTGCCAGAGAAAATGAATCTATTATTTTATTTTAGAGTTTATAAGTAAAAAAAAACTTTATCGCAGCGGGCTGCATTAGGAAAGCAGGTTTTCATACCGTATCCCATTTGAAAAATCTACTTATTCAATTGAATTTTTTTTCCAAATTCGAAGCAGCCTTCCTTCTATTCAGATAACCAACTTTGAACCCCATTGCTTCAACATTGAACCCTTTATCGGGTAAACAAGATTTACTTCCTCCCCTGTGGCTCAACTCCGTGACCAATCCGTACCAAAACCAATCCCATCCACGATGACATAAGAAACTATCTACCTACCAACTTTTGAACCTATTACAAAATTGAGCCATCTATCGCGTAAACAAGAATGATTTCCTTCGTTTGAGGAGTTCAACTCCCCAATCAAAACACCAAAACCAGTATAATCCAAAATATCATTCGAAACAACCTACTCACGAGGTTTCTTTTCCAAAACAACCCCAATAATTACTCCAAAATAGCGACATTTACCGTGCAAAGAAGATTTCTTTCCTTTCCCGGAGGTAAACCCAAAACCTAAGGAAATCCCATTCAGAATATCACACAAAACTACCTACTTAGAAACTTTCAACACTATTGCTCCAACATTGTGCCCTTTATCGTGTATAAAAGATTTATTTCTTCCCCGGAGGGCCAACCCCCTAACCAATTATTTATTCGAATTGTTGTTGCCTGTGATCTATTTTTAATCTTTTGATAATTATTAGCAATAACAGGCTGGTTGAATCTTAAAAATCTCGATTTTATCAGAGGATTTTGTTTGTTATACTATTTTCATCTTCAAAATTTCAATCCAATGCTTGGCTACGCCGTTCTGATGAGGATTTAATATTTTCCCGCAACTAATTTCTTTGTTATTGTTTATTTACTCGTTTTTAGATCTCGCGGATAGCATTAATCGCCTCCGTGGCAAAGTTTGACCAAATCTCCCATACCGGAGAGTTCAAACAATAAACCACAATTGTGTGATTATCTTCCGTATCAGAGGATTTTGTTTGTTATACTATTTTCATCTTCAAATTTTCAATCCAATGCTTGGCTACGCCGTTCTGATGAGGACCAAAGAGTCCGAAACACGTGTCAACGGCTGCTTCCATATAAGCGTACTATACCGATAATTCTACTCCACTTCTTTAATGTTTTCCCATGACTTAATTTCTTTGTTGTTAGATAAATAGTACCCTATTATTATTCCTTTCAAACATTACGTGGGTGAAGGTTTCTTTGGTTTCCCTTGCCATCTGGTGATAGCAGTATTGAATGTTAATATTGGACTGAATGGCATATACAAAGCAGTCCTGTTTATTCAATTTTTTCAAATCAATAAATGTCAGAGAAATTTCAATTACGAATATCGTAGTGAAACGTCAAGTTCTTAATAAAATCGAGATTTTTAAGATTCAACCAGCCTGTTATTGGTAATAATTATCAAAAGATTAATATATATATATATATATATATAATATATATATAATATATTATTATATATATATATATATATATAATATATATATATAGTATATATTATATTATATGTAGAGAGAGACATTTGAAATTGAGTTTTTGGTGCCAAGCATCATGAAAAGTCATGAAACGAAAAACTATCTTGGTCCTAGGTCCAACATTGCTAATCGCACCCATTTCAATAATCAGGTTTTCAAAGTGAAAACCTGCTAATAATCGAAAATAGAATAATGCATGAGAAAAATAATGGTGGATGAAGTTAGCTAAAAATGTATGTAATGACAGGGCCAAGTCAGGAAAAAGGCATAGTTAAATGTAAGATTGGTAGTAAACGTTTATTAGAACAAATTTGAGCCCATTTCAACATATGACATTAAATATGTATGATTGTTTATTGAATAATCATCTCTTTTTTGTTTATTATTAACGAAAACATGATTAATACAATAAAAAAGGTATTTTAGCAATTTTCCGGTACTTTGCGCAACATATTTGTGACTTTTAGGTAAAAATTGTCACTTGGGTGTTACGTAACGTTTATAGAGGGGGAGGAGGGGTTGATGAGAACGTTACGGTGCGTTACATAGGGGGGAGGGAGGGTCAAAAATCTTCAAAAATTGCGTTACGTAAAACTTGAACGCCCCCTCACATAAATTACTACTACAAACAAAACCACGATTCTGTTAGAAATATCTTTATTTTTATATAAACTGTTCACAAAACATCATTACATTATCATCGTCTTTGTCTGTGGTTGAAGTTGTGGATTGGTTTTGCTACTGATACAGATCATAATTAAATTTTGCATACATAGCTTTGCTAGGCTCAAATTCTTTACAGCGAATCTCATTTGTTGCAAAGTGAAATCTAATAGGCACAACTGAATCTAACATTTTTAGTATCGTTTTGTTTCGAATTTTACATTTAACAATATTCATCAATAAAAATATATCCTCTCCACGAATGCATTGGACGACGTTAAGCTCAGTAGAGTAAATGTAAATAGAGCTAAATCTTCAAACATAAATTGGTAGACTGCATTTTTTGAATCTATAACCTTCCTCCAAAAAGTAATAGGGTTATCAGGGACTGATTTGCCAAACATCTCTTTCCAATCGACATTCAACAAGTTTCTATATTATATCTCTATGTCAGATATTCTAGTGGTTGTCTATTTATGTTTATGAGCTATCTGTTTTATTTATTCAGAGTTTTCTATGAGAGATTTTTTATTAATTATTTTTCATTAGAATAAATCTTTTTATTTTTCCAAAATGTTTTTTAATGAATATTCGTTTTCCAGTATACTTTTCTAGGTAAAAAGACAGAAAAAGCTGTAAATTGCTGTCTTTTTTCACGTATTTTATTTTAGTACTATGTAGAAAACGAGCCCCCTCAAGAATTTGGTTGGCCCCCTCAAGAATTTGGTTAGCCCCCTCTAGAAAGCAATGCTGGCTACGGCCCTGATTTGAACAATTCAACTGTTTCAAAAAATTTCATTTGAAACGATAATTCTGAATAGACATATTATGAGGTATTATGAGGGAATTTCTAGCTGTGCATATAGATCAGAGTTTTTGATCGAAGGAATGTTTGAGTCGAAAAATATTTTCAGTAGGTAGATACGAAAAAATTCTCAGTAAAAAATTTGTTTTCTCTTGATAGCTTTTTTTTAGTACAACTCAAAGGATTCTGGTTACAAATGACAAACAAAAATTCAAATTTGTTTCATCATTCATGGTATTAAATCACTAGGTCATATAGACACCCATGAAGCTGTGGTTCAAGTTGCACACTCATTGAAATAATTGTACGCCTAATGACATAATAATAATAATAATAATAAGTTCTTTATTTCCAACAGGTATAAAATCCAATTACAGAAATTAATTAAAGTAGAGCTAAATAGAAAACAAATCAAACCATAGCGTCAGAGATAAAAAAATAAAACTAATATGGAACAAAATGAAACAAAACAAAAGTATAATTGAAGACTCCGGCGCAAAAAGGGGGCAGCTCCACTTTTATACCATTTTCACTTTTATGATGGAAACCAGTAACAAAGAGGTCGTCTATCGATTGGTGCAAGAACGAGGCATGTCCGCTGATTTGTTTAGTTGTTGTAAGGAAAATATGTATACCTCCTTCATTAAGTCGGTGCAAGAATGAGGCAGCTCCGGAGCTGTCTCGTTTTTGCATCAAATGAGTTGTCGACAAATGTTTATGTCGCATTGTGGCAGCACCGGCTAAATTTAATGCTTTGTAAACGGCAAACGCTTGCATTATCTGTGTTCAGTGGAATTTTTGAAAAAGTGAAAAATAATCTGGGACTGGAGAAAGCAGTACACGAAAAGAAAGCAAACTATTTTTACACAAAATTGAAATAGGATGTAGCAGAGGATAAAATGAGCAACAATCAAACTGAGTTATTAGCATTTTTTTGCCAACAGAATATGCCCCTTCCTCATGTTCCTAGTGGAGATGTCTTTTTTAAACGTCAGCTTTGGGAATATAATTTTTGTATTTTTGTAGCGAGCACGGGAAAGTCATACTTTTTTATATAGGAAGAAATAGTTGCCAAAAAGGGGCAAAATGACGTAGTGAGCTTTTAACATCATTTTATTAATCAATATGTACCAGCAACTGTGACAAAGTTATTTCTGTATTCCGATAACTGTCCATCGCAGAACAAGAATCAAACTTTAGCTCATTATCTCTATACCATTACAGATAATAAGAAGTTCTCCAAAATAATTCATAGATATCCAGAACCAGCTTTCTTCCATGTGACAGAAGTTTTGGCTTGATAGAAAAGTAAAAGAGAAAACGAGAAAGGATTGTCTTACCCGAAGAATGGGTTTCCTTCGCAAGTTTGAAATAGTTAAGGTTACCCAAGATATGATTCTAAATTTCAATGACCATTTTAGTAAACTCTTCAAGAAATCTGTAGTCAATAAAGGAAAACAAAAATTTGCAATCTCTGTCTATCGAGTGATAGAATACACTCAAAGGTGTCGAAGGCAGTAGCTCCGCCAGTGCCTGTTTCAAAGATGAATTTTTTCTTCAAAAACCCGGAGTTAAGCTGACTTTTCCTGGTCCCGATTCACGTCTCTACTCTGGCGCATTACCTCTCAAGCGTCCTAAGTATCTCCATGTAAAAGAACTAGCAGCAGAATACGTATCAGCAGAATGTATGTCGTTTTACGAGGGTCTTAAGTGCTAAGGTCAAGAACAACCTAACCAGTCTGAAGACAGCTTCACAGATGTTTAAAATGTTCAATATAACAAAGTATTACTTGTTACTTCTTTCTAAATAAAAAATATTCATAAAATCTCTTTTTCTCATTTGATACTGCATAATATTCGCATCCAAATATTTTATATAATGCCCCGGTGCAAAAAGCTCATCAAGATTTATTCAAAGTTTTTTCTGTTGAGAAATTTTTCTAAAACATTCATATTCGAACATATTATATATGTATCACTAAAACTGAAACACAGAAAATCGAAATCATGAATATTTTCTAAAGTAAACAGTTTTTATCGCCTGAAAAATTTCTAAAAATGAAGGTGCCCCCTTTTTGCGCCAGAATCTTCAATTGTGCTATACTCAAATTCAATTTTTTTTCGAAATAGTGCTTTACTATTATTATTATACCCTCATGATTGCTTCAATTTCTACAAGTTTCATGATTGGATATTTCCAACTTTAAGGAACTCTTTCTGATTACTAGGTATTCATTGTTATGTATATGCCTTTGTCGTTCTCTAGTTATTGAGTAGGTAGAGTTAAATGCACAGGAGACGTAAGAATCACATATTCTTGTGGTAAATTTGAGGTCCGAAGTCATTCATTTTAGTCTTCCTAATCATTCTAAAAATTCATTTTTTAATCTCATAGGTTTTTACTTTAATTCATTTTCAAAGGACATTGTATTCATAAATTGTTTTAAATTCTTATTTTCTAAGATAATTCATATAAAATTTTTAATTAATCAACAACGTAACTGTTTTATTTTGTTCTAAAGTCAAATTCAATTTAAAGTGGTCATTTTATATTAATTTCAATTTTTAAGACTACAGAGATATTGTGTCTGTTAATGATTCCATCTTGAAGAAATTTGAATAAATAGAATTTTGTAACTTATTCATAAAATAGTTATATGCAATTATTGATAAATAAATTAAAAAATCATTTCTTTCCCCATTTTTCGATAATAAAGATACCTTTTGTTAAGAGGTCTTGTTTCTACAGTCTCTATCTCAACATTAAATCATTTTTTTCTATTAGCAAAAAATATCCATTGATCTGTTCACGGTCGCGGTTTGTATAAAATACAAAAGAACATAATTGCTGTTCATAATGAAAGAGATTCAGACCACGGAGCGCATATGCCAATAACTACTTAATACCGTGTTAGATTGCATTAATTCAAAATAGTAGAATACACAAAAGCAAATAAGGAGGTGGTGTATCTGGTGCATCTGCCCCATTCAAAAGAAGTTAGGTATTTAATTATACATCAACGTCATGCACTCCTGTATTATTGTAATAATATCCCTATAATCTGTTGTATATACCGCACATAAGAAGTACTCTATTATTTATTATTTAATTTGGGTAAAATGTTTTTTCACAGACAGAGCAGTCTTCGATTCCATTCGCGCCTTTCGAAGAAAGGAAACAAAAAGACGAGAGGTGTCGTGAGACAACCGGATGGAATGACAATGAAGTTGGTTTCCCTCTATAATGAGTTGAAAAAATGAAGGCACAATGAAATAAATTTAAACCGTTTAAGAGTATTCAAATGAAAAACATTTAGAATTATTTATAATTGGGTTTATATATTACCTACTCCGAGAGAAAATGGAAATTATTAAAATCATTAATCTTTAGAGGATAGCTAAGTTTATACAGTATTCAGTAGAACAAAAATAATATTATCAACATATTTTCTGATAAAAATATTTAAAACAAACATATAAAACACTCATGGTTTATCTTGAACACACAATAGCAACTTTATTGCATATATACTGTAATAATACGAGTATTCGAAGACATATCAGATTTTACGAAAGTGTATTCAGTTTTGTGTTGTTTTTCTGTAAAATTGAAAAATGGTTACATTTTTGTGTACAGAAAAGTTCGATATAATATGTTATGAAGAGCAGTGCAAACTTGTTTATAAAATACTTAATAATCAACAGAAATGTAACATAAATATTGAGTTTTGCTTTGATTTACATGATTACCGAACAAGATCCCATAATAACATCTATCAAGCATATACAAGGACTAATCTAGGTTCAAACAATCCAATCATGGATGCAAATGAAACATTCAATAATTTATCAAAGTTTATGAAAGATTTGAATAATTATAAGAGTTTTGTGAGAAAATTAAAAGTTTATATAGTTAATTGACATTTGCATATCACTGTATTTATTGTAGGTTTTGTTATTCTCGAGGCCAGTGCCTAAAAGCCCCGATTTGAGTAATTTTACATTAGTAAAAGTATTGTAATGAATGTTATTTGAATAAACGGTATTTCAAAATACTTATTTATGTACCAAGTGGGTTATAACGGGGATCCTAACGCCCGGAGGGTCAAAGGCCCTCAAACCGAATGTTGCCTGATGGGTGTTAGGATCTAGTAACGCACGTGGTGCATTATTTTTCACGCAAAAACTATTTTATTATAATGAAAAATCGATTTTAAAATCGGTTCATTGCTCCTATACTTTCCAATTTCCTTCTCATAGTAGGCATGTCATTTGTTGAAATTTTGACGTTTGTGAATATTTTTGTCATCATATTTAATGAATGTCATTGCTGCTTTCTTTGTGTAGTCTTATAGAAATAATGGAAATGAAAATGAATTTACTCAAGAATATCATAGGAAATGCAGCCAAAGCTGCGAATAATTCATTGCCGGAGAAATCCAGAATCGTATACGACAAAGATAATGAACATTGAATAAATAAGTTGCTTCATTTCTCCTCGTACAATGAGCGGGCGTTATGATCCATAATGCCCGCTCATAACGCCCTAGGGCATAATGAGTGTATTTATAGTAATCGTATCTAAGGTAAAATCAACAAATAATATACAAATGAAAAATAAAATATATGGCGAAGCTAGAAGGAAAGCAAATGAAGCATTGAGAGTATACGCTAATCGGTATGCCGACAGAAGATTACCCCGTCAGACAAAATATTAACTTTCTAAGCCAAATATTTGGTACATAATGGACGTTTTAATGAACGGAAGCGAAAAAAACAATTAACGGCTACATATGAGAATCACATTGTTGCAGTGCGAGGTCAAATGTTATTGAAACCACATAGTGCTACCGGACAAAAAGCAAAAGATTATGATATTTCAAAATCGTCAATACAAAGTAATTTGACAATAATCAAATTCAATCCCCACAAAATACATCTGGTACATGAACTACTAAATTTTACTTTGATTTTTTCGTTATTAACATCATGTTGGTCGATTTTTGGTAAAAGTGAACTATTTTTTGGTAACTGATAGATAAATAATATTGCGTGTCATTTATTGTTTTTTATTTCAACTCATTCATGGCCCTCTTTATAATATGCTATAAAATTGCATTTTTTCTTCAGTATTGAAGGAAAACTATAAGTGTGCTATATGACTGGCTTCAGAATTTGGTGCAGAATCCAAAAAAGCATTGATAAATCTAGGATGCCAATTAAAAAAAGTGGCGTCGGTGTCGCGACGCCCTAACGAATTAAGACTAGTGATGGATCTCTACGTGAATAAAAAGATTTTTTGAGATCAAAATCATCTGCTTTCATGACATATGGATATCATCTTACATTTCTCAGAATTTGCCTGCGGTGTTTCATGTGGGACCCTGTATATATATACAGTGCTTTCATGATGAAAGGAACAAATTCATTAAAAAATTAGGTTTCTATTTCATGTTAAAATTCTCGGACAGGTCGATTAGTATTTTTATTTGGGCAATTTTCGCAATAAAAATTTTGTATATATATATATATATATATATATATATATATATATATATATATATATATATATATATATATATATATATATATATATATATATATATATAGTGTCTCATTTAAGAGATATGGTTTTGTAATTATTTTTTTTAAAGGTAATACCTTGTTTATAATTTAACTTAACAATTCTACGATAAATTCTTATCACTATATGTGAACATACCATATGCATCAACATGATGGATTCCCAGATTATAACGGAGATAGTGGAGCAACTGGAGATTTAAAATGTGGATTAAAAGTACAAAAAAAAAATTAGGTAAACATTGTCATTAAATCTGAAGAATGAAATTTCACATGTACCATCTGAATTCATTCACTGGTGCTCTATAGTCCGCAGTTTTCACGTTTTTAACGCACCAGGCACTAACACTACTTTCATTGTTTAAGAAAATGCAATTACTTGAGAGAGAACGTATTGAAGTTATTATGATGATTGTTTTGGAAGATAGGGTGCGTTCACAAGAAGAAGTCTGCAATCTATTCAATGAAAATCATCCTGATCGTCCGCCAATTACTAGATCGACAGTCAGCAAAATTGAATCAAAAATTCAGGAGATACGGCCACGTTAGAGTTTACCTAAAGGAAGACCAACCGAGAGTATCTGAAGAAAACAGTGCTGAACGTTCTACTAGAAACCCAAGATAACCCTCATACATCCATTACTACAATTTTCCAATAATTTCAATTTATCAGTAGGGTCCGTGCATAAAATACTTAAGGTAAATAAGTATCATCCCTATAAAATTAAGCTGGTACAATGAATTATTAGAAGACGATCTTGACCGCAGAGTACAGTTTTGTGAGCAGATTCTTGAAAATTCATAATCAACATCTAAATTTCATACAAACATAATTTTTTCTGATGAAGCCACCTTTACTTTAAATGGCCACGTCAACAGACAAACTGTAGGTATATTGGGCGACCGAGAATCCTCATTGGATGCAAGAATGCCACACACAGCGGCCTCAAAAAATTAATACATGGGCAGCGATTGGTTCGAAATCGTATAGTTGGTCCCTATTTTTTTGAAGGAACACTAAACGGAGAGGACTACTTGAACTTTCTCCAGTTCGAACTCATTCTGGCTTTAGCTGCTTTTGTTTCCTAACCCACAAGATCCCTGACATACCTAATAACGAGATATGGGTTTCAACAAGATGGGGCACCTCCTCACTATTTTCAATCGCTGTTCGACAATTTCTTGATGGCAACTTTTCCCAACAGATGGATAGGACGGAGAGGTCCCGATTGATGTGGCCGCCAAGGTCACCGGACATAACCCCATTGGATTTTTTTCTTTATGGGGTTATTTGAAGTCTAAAGTTTATTTGAATAGACCAAATAATATTGATGATCTAAAAGAGAGAATCAGGCAGGAAATAAGAACTTATCAGTCCAGAAGTAATTGAAAATGTGCAACGGGAAACATTGAATCGACTTCAAAAATGTCTCGAAGTAAACGGGACAACAGATTGAACATATGTAAAAATTAAATTAGTAATTACATTTGTGTGTTTTCATATCGTACCTCTCATTACCCACTATCTCCGTTTCTGGCAATCCATCGAGTTGAGGCATATGGTATGTTCACAAAAGTGATAAGAATTTATCGTAGAATTGTAAAGTGAATAATATACAGGGTATTTACCTTTAAAAACTAATGACAAAGCCATAGCTCTTGAATGAGACACCTGTATACAAAATTTTTATTGCGAAAAAATGCCCAAATAAAAATACTAATCGACCTGTCCGAGGATTTCAACATGAAATAGAAACCTAATTTTTTAATGAATTTGTTCCTTTCATCATGAAAGCACTGTATATATATATATATATATATATATATATTATATATATATATATATATATATATATATATATATATATATATATATAAAATATTTACTAATTATTCATTATGATTTCTGATTATTAATATATAAAAGAAAGAAGATTATAAATAATCAATTCTCCACTTCAAAATCATACTTATACTATATTAACTCAACATGCCGCCCGCGTTGAAAGAATCGCCTTTCAAAACACATATTAATACGCATATACAAATACAGATAACCCCAAAAGTGTTTCTCTTACATTACGTTTTCTTATTCAATACAATACTTTATCTACTTTCATTTAGTAATATGAATTTTACAGTTCTATAAATCGTTTTGTAAGGGCACCTATTACAGAACTAGTGCCGTAATATATGCCTTTACAGCACTAGTGCTGTAATTGAAAAAAACCGGTTTTATTAATATTTTGCTGTTAAATAAAAGCACACTTTTTTGAAGAATGATTTATTCATTATTAACAATTATAGAATTAATTATCAATTATTATTATAATTGCCGCTGCTTTTATATCAGACGGTAAACTTAGATCATAACCGCTCATTTTAAAAGGCGCTTTTTATATTTTTGGATTTGTTTGACAAAGTTTCGACAGTAACCAAGCGAAAGGTACATTTTTATTTTTGAAAATGCCTTTTGCCAAATATTTTCATTCATAGATGAAAGTAGATACAATTCTGTACAATATTCTTGTTGTAAATTCATATTACAAGACGAGATGTTAAAGTTGTCAAACAAGGCGTCAGCAGAGTTTGATAAAACATCGAGTCTAGTAATATGAATTTCCACTAATTTTGTGAATAACTATTGTAATATTGTTACTTCAATGAAACTGCAAATCAATTCCTGCTTTATTTAATAAATCACAAATTTTTCAGTGAAAGAAGATGGATCTCAGATAACTGTGAAGAAGGAGAAAACCAAAGAAATATAAGAGCGTGTTCAAGAGTCCTTCAAATTGTTTTATCAGTTCAATAATTTCCGAAATCGTCGAAACTGTCGGAAGTTAAGGGTTTGAGCACCTGATTTCTCACCAAGATAAGATGAGCTTCTAATTTTCCAATTCAAGCAGACCGATCGCTACAATCTTGACACTAACAAATGGAACATTTCGGTTAATAAAACACTGGCGTCCAGGGTTCAATATTGATGTTCATTCCTTTTCTACATCAGCTCATCTTATTCGATATACTGGGCGTTTTATAGATGGACAATTTGTGCAAACCCCTGACTAATAAAAGATAGTCATCAAAATGTCTTCGACAGCGTTGCTAGGCTTCACGTCAGTTGTATTTGTATATGCGTTGCTGTTTCATTAATAAATAATTAATTGTGACAGTGAGTCAGTAGAAGTTGGGTATAGCGATGATGATGATTATGGTGTAGCAAGTTGGAATATGATAGCATGATTTCGCATCCTATTTATTTTTGTCATCGATACCATCTTGAGGCTGTTCAGAGAAGGTTCTTGAAGTTCTTCGTTTGGAGGGAGGACAAAGTTTATCCACCGAGAGGAGTTAGTCATGACGCATGGTTGAGTCGATTCAATGTGGAGTCATTGCAATTTTATGCCTCAAATTTTTATACAAATTACTGCACAACAGTATTGACTGCCCTTCTCTCTTGTCTGCTCTGATATTTCGTGTTCCGAGGCAAGCTTCCCGTAATATGGAACTATTCCACCTAGAGACTCCAAGGACGAACTTGTTAATGCAATCTCCCATTTGGTACATGAGGCATACATTCAATTCAGTTGCGAGTGAATGTGACGTTCAATTTGATTCACTTGTAGCTATTGTTAGGAGTTATGTTCTTAAGTTGAATTTGAATCTGATTGAATTGAATTGAATTAAGTTAAGCTAAGTAGTGGTTCCGTTACATCTTTAATTATTGCATTATTATTTCTTTTGTTCTGTTATGTAATTTTCTTTTCTCTTGTTCTCATTCTTGCTAATGATTTAAATATTAAATTAGCTCATCTTTTGTATTAGGTTTAGGTTTAGCTTTCGGGATACTGGTTGATATTACTTTTACATTACTTTTGTTTTGTTTCATTTTGTTCATATTATTTTTTTATTTTTGTCTCTGGCGCTGTGGTTTGATTTCTTTTCTATTTAGCTTTACTTCAATTATTTTCTGTAATTAGGTTTTATACCTGTTGGAAATAAAGAACTTACTATTATTTTTATGAGGTCAGATAAGTACCAAGCAGTGTTTTTAAATTTTAGTGAGATACTCTATAAAAATATAAAGTGCCAAGTGCGCACTGTCATTAGATTCCTGAGTATCTTTTAGATAAAAGTACTTGCAATCGAAGAATGTGCAGATATGAAGCTAGAAACAAACTCTGGGAAATGCAGGATAGCCATATATTCTGATAGTCAAGCTGCTATCAAAGCACTGAGCTTACATGTCATTGATTCTAAGTTCATATGGGAGTGCCAAAGAAAACTCAATGAAATAGGCAAGAATAACAAGGTCTCTTTAGTCTAGGATCCTGGTCAGTCGGGAATCAAAGAAAACTAAGAGGGCAATACACTTTCCAGAAAGGGAGCAAGGGATAGATTACTCCAGAAAGTTCCTTCGGAACTTCAAAACTTCAAGATTCAAAGGATTTGTGGATCTCAGTAAGAACAAATTACACCTCCTCACTGGCTCCCTTACAGGTTTCTGTCGCCTCAGGAAGCATCTGATGAGAATAGGTTCATCAGAAACTGACGAGTGTAGATTATGTGAGGTGAAGGAAGAAACTCCTGTTTAGATGGTTATAGAATGTTTCGTCATTGCTAGCCAATGTAATGAATGCTTTAGACAAGAAACT
>JARQZK010005159.1:210000-297317 GCA_030704885.1 Cynegetis impunctata
TAGCATTTAATGTGTAGTTTTTTAATTTATATAATACATTCAAAAAATATTGATGTGGCGCCACCTAGAAATAAAAAAATTATTAAAAATTATGAATTTCACTCAAATTTTTGATTATATCTCAAATACTATATATTTCCCGATTTGGTCACCATGAGGAAAAATGATCTGCGATAGACTTATCAGGCATTACGACATGCACATGTGCCTAGGGGTTTTATCATTCCTAGTGCTACGCAGTAGGGTGACCGGATTTTTTTAAATTTAAAATTGTTCATTGAAATCAAAAGTTGATGAGTGATATACTGTATATACAAGTTTTAAAATGGTGAATTCAGTTATTTATAGTCTGTACAATAATCAAAGTATTCTATACATTAACACTATTCGTATGAATCAATAGAATTGTAGAGAATTGAATGGTGTCATCAATTTCAGTCAATTATTCTCGAGTAGCAATGTCAACTTACGTTATGACCAGTAAAATTTTAATAAAAATTCGATGTTTACGATTTTTGTAGTGCACGATTGTTCCCCACTTAATGCCTGTTAAAAAGATTCACCTGATGAAGTCATTCGTGTTGACGCCAGCTTAAAATATTGTAATTCATGTATTCCCATCTGTTTTCGGCAGAATGATTAAGTAACTGTTCATTACTGATAACAAGATAAATAAAACGACGATAAATTAAAATACAATTATTAATAACACTCTTCCATACTTCATTTTAATATTCATTGTTAAGCCATGTGAGAAAATTCCAACTTGATGAATATTAATGTTGCCCTGGAATATGTTACCACATCCGAATTCGTGGGGAGCCGTTATTGTTGAGAACTGGTGACTTTGATTGTTGATAAACTTGAAGCGATATGAATTATTTGAAAGCTAGGAACAGCCCTACAAAATTTATTCAATACTTTCAGTAAATAGGGTGTCCCAGATTGAACTTTATGCCATATTTCGTTTAAAAGAAGTTTTGAATAAATTCCAAACACAGGTCAATTTTTAATTCAAGGGGAGAGCGATTTACGTTATTACCATCCATTAATATGAAATTTTATTAAAAAAATTATTCTTACAATTCGTTTTCAGGAAAAACTGATGCAGCATGTAGTTTACGTAATGTAAATCTATTATAAGTCTTATTTTCCCTATATATATATATATATATATATATATATATATATATATATATATATATAATCTCTTGATAATTATTAGCAATAACAGGCTGGTTGAATCTTAAAAAACTCGATTTTATTAAAAAGTTGACGTTTCACTACGACATTCGTAGTTTTTCAAAACTTTTGAAAAAATTGAAATTTCTTTGACATTTATTGATTTAAAAAAGTTTGAATAGACAAAGACTACTTTGTCTCGCTGAAATTTTTTTCGAATGTGGTTGTTCTTTGTTATTTATTACGTGCTATTCAGTCTAATATCAACATTCAAAATTGTTATCATTAGATGGCAAGGGAAACCACAGAAACCTTTACCTACGTAATGTTCGAAAATAAAAATAATAGGGTATTATTTATCTAACAACAAAGAAATTAGTCGCAGGAAAATATTAAAAAAGTAGAGCAGAATTATCGGTATAGAACGTTTATTCGGAAGCAGCCGTTGACACGTGTTTCGGACTCTTTGGTCCTCATCAGAACGGCGTAGCAATGCATTGGATTGAAAATTTGGAGATGAAAATAGTACACAAATAAAAACCTCTACTACGGAAGACAAACACACCTTTGTGGACTATTGTTTGAACTCTATAAATTATTATATATATATATATATATATATATATATATATATATATATATATATATATATATATATTATATATATATATATATCTATATATATATATATATATATATATATATTTTATATATATATATATATATATATATATGTTGGGAGATTTGGTCAAACTCTGCCACGGAGGCGATTAATGCCATCCGCGAGATGCTCAGAACGAGTAAATAAACAATAATAAAGAAAATTAGTCGCGGAAAAATATTAAATAAGTAGAGCAAAATTATCGGTATAGCCCGTTTATAATGGAAGTAGCCGTTTTTTTAATGAAATTTTTATTTAGAATTTCAAATCTTTTAAAAAAGTACTCACAATCTAGAAACAATGTTTGAAACTCTCAGCTTAAGTTGGGATTCATTGCAATAGTTTTCAGCTTGCGAAATATTAATTATTTATTAGAATTGTTGTTGCCTGTGATCTATTTTTAATCTCTTGATAATTATTAGCAATAACAGGCTGGTTGAATCTAAAAAAACTCGATTTTATCAAAAAGTTGATGTTTCACTACGAAATTCGTAATGTTTCGAAACTTTTGAAAAAATTGAAATTTCTTTGACATTATTTGATTTGAAAAAATTTGAATAGACAAAGACTGATTTGTCTCGCTAAAATTTTTTTTGCGAATGTGGGGTTTGTTCTTTGTTATTCATTACGTGCTATTCAGTCTAATATCAACATTCAAAATTGTTATCATTAGATGGAAAGGGAAACCACAGAAAACTTACTAACCTACGTAATGTTCGAAAAATAAAAATAATAAGGGTATTATTTATCTAACAACAAAGAAATTAGTCGCAGGAAAATATTAAAAAGTAGAAGGGGAGAATTAATCGGTATTATGAACGTTTATTCGGAAGCAGCCGTTGACTAACGTTGGTTTCGGACTCTTTGGTTCCTCATCAGAACGGCGTAGCAATGCATTTGGGATTGAATAATTGGAGATGAAAATAGTACACAAATAAAATACCTCTACTACGGAAGACAAAACAACACCTTTGTGGGACTATTGGTTTGAACTCTATAAATTATTATATATATATATATATATATATATATATATATATATATATATATATATATTTATATATATAATATATATATATATATATATATATAGATATATATATATATATATATATATTATATATATATATAAACATATATATATATATATATATATATATATATATTATATATATATATATATATATATATATATATATATATATAGATATATATATTTTTTTTCCCGGTACATATTGGCATCTCCAGCGGTGCATCATCGAACCGAATGAGCTGAAATTTGGTAAATGGGATTGTTTTCGAGGCATAACGAAAATATCAATATTTGAATGAATTTCCCCAAAATATTTTCACGTAGATATTTGTGTTTTCATTCATCCATTTTTCCTAGTATATATTGGCAGCTCGAGCGGCTCTCTGAACTAAATACTAAATGAGCTGAAACTTGGTATCTAGGATTTTCGAGTCAGAACTGAACTATCAAAATTTTAGTAAATTTTTTCATCCGTCGCCATTTTTATGTAGATGTTTCTTGTGTCTTCATTGTTTTTGAAAATATGCTCAATAGCTTCAGCATATTGAGTTGGATGGTTAAAATTTGGTAATTAGATTGCGTTCATGTTGAAATACGTTCCTTGTGAGTCTCAACCGTGCTGCACCTCGTGGAGACTTTTCAGTACGCGATGCACTTCGCGAGTTTTTATTTAGTTTCAAAAAGTAAAATATTTTTTTATTTTTATTACAATTTGCTCTTGAAGCGTGTTTCTTCAGTAAGCGATGCACTTAGCGAATTTTAGTTTTTCAATGAAACAAATTACTTTCAAATTTTTCCTCTCGTGATGTTTCGCAAAATACGTCTCGTGACTCGGAAGTATAATAAATTATTTTCGATGCTCTTGTGATATTATAACTGATTATAACTAAGTTCATAAACTCCTGACTTTTTATTAGGTTTTTTCAATATCAAGGAAAAAACTGTACCTATAATGGAGCGAACAGGCAGAAATTTAGCGTCTAGATTTAAAAACCATCAACATTCCTTCAGATTAAATAAAGAAAATATAAACTTTCAAAAATCTTTCTAGAGTCAGATATAAATAATATAAAAATTTTACACATATCTTCAGAAAGTATGAAACACAATATTTAAGAATCTATAGAAATGAACAAATATAATAGAAATAACTCAGTCAATTTTTTCAATGACCAAACAGATGTACGGAGTAGCGTATTTTTTTATGTTTTCTAGAATAATTCAATGTTAGTACTAAGCCCTTTTTTTTATCTCATGGGACCTACAGTTTAACGCCGGTTCCGAACGGTCAATGGGCTTGTAAACAATGTACATTACCCAACAATTTATCTTATATATAGAACCACTAAAGTCCGGATATACACAACACGCAAGAGCAAGGTGGGACTCGAACCCACAACCTCGGTTTACAAGCGATACACCTAACCCCTGGTCTACCGAGTCCTCTATTAAGCCCTTCATTTATTTAGCCTAAAATAGGCTCAGTTGTGAAAATCTTACAACCCCTTCCGTTTCATACCTGTCTACCATTATAAAAACTCTACAGGGTGGGCAAAATTCGATGTTTGTATGAAGTACCTCGGTAACTAAAGGGAATACAAAAAAATGGAGGGTGCATTCTCGATTTCTTCACTTCAGTTCAGAGTATTAAGAAGAGATGTAATCAACCATAATGTACATCAATTTGAACATTTATTGTTCATTGTATTGTATTGTCATAGCTGTAATGTCTTATAAAATTAGATATTAATATCTAATTTTTTAGTCTTGGCTTGTTGAATGATCCGCAATTAATGAGGATTTCTTGTAATCTCTTCAAAATAGCTTTATAAGGTTATCTTCTTCGTAGATAGCTATTGAAATATATCTCATATGCAATATCACAACTGTTATTACACTCACACATCAGAAGCGATCCGACATATGATACATTGTTATAGTAAAGGAAAAAAAATCCATTCCGAACAAATTACAGCCAACTATGAGTTCCATTTAATATAATACATCTTCAGGTCATAACTCGAAACTGCACTTTTTTTAAAATTTTGTCGAAATCACTGAATTAAACAAAAAAAAGTGCATTAAGAATATACAAGTTATTATCTCGTTACTTCACAAACAACCATGATATTCACAATTGTCTAAAAGTCGAAAAATTAAACTTTTGTTTATAAATCGGAAAAAACGATGGTTTTCGTCAGTGAATTTGCCTCGAAAAGAGAGAATGCCCTCCCATTTTTTTGTATCTCCTATAGTTACCGAGATACCCCATACAAACATCCATGTTTGCCTACCATGTACAATGACAAAAAAGTTCATTTATTTGAAACTACAAAACTTCAGTTGCAAATATTTAAATAAATAAAAATAGTGATAAAGAACAAAGTATATTGTTTTTCATTCATACATAACACTACCTTCTACACCAAAACATTAAAATTAATAAAAATCGAATGAATGAATTTTTAATTTTGTTGGTATAAACAATTTCAAAATATCTGCTAATTCATTCATAATTAACAATTTTCGTTATTTTCTGATCAACTTCAGTTCAGCTGAATACAAAAGTTTCTTCAAAAGAATCAATTACTTCATCAGTAATATAGAACGCCAAATTCAACCAACAATGAAATCCATAATAAAGACCTGTCAGAATTCGGTCAAATTAATTTCCAAGACGTCTATAGATTATGATTGATGGATGAAGTTCTACACCATTTTCCACATATCCATCCTTTCATTGAAGGTATCGTTTGATATAACCATTAATGGATTTTATCTATCGACCAACATTTTGCGGTTTTGTATAAAATAACATATCTGGAACATGGAATTAAATACCAACGAAGTGAATTATTATCTATGCAATTTTTTATAATAAAATATTACGAAGATATGAAAGTTTTCACACGAATAGGTTTCTAACACAATTGGAACGTTTAGTCAAACCCATCATTAAATTTTCACTCACGCAGGTGTAAATGGTTAAATAAAGGGTACGAAGGAAACTTTTAATAAACTATTTCTTTGGTTCGGTATAAATGAATTAATATATAACAATTTAACGTTTGTAGTTGAGTTTTTGAGTCAGAATGACACTGTGGATGTTTTGTTGAACTGTGAGAAACAATTTAGATTCTTTTAGCAAATATGAAATTAGGGTTCGTAATAAGCGTTCGTGATATCAGCTTCAATGATTTTTATACCTGTTGGAATTAGTGTCACGCATGTCTTGTCAGAGATCAATTCAAGTTGGGGGTCATCAAAGCTATTGAGAACTATTGAAAATAACGTTTCGCTCTTGCGTTAGTATTAAAATGAAAGAGTCAACTTTTTCGTGTGAAATTTTTCGAATTTATAGGTTAATAATAAGTTTAATCAATACAAATAACGTTTTTCTAAAAATATTGAAATATAGGGTGAAATGCTGGCCCCTCTTCCTCTGGATTTTGTATCCAACTGTTGTCAACGTCTCTACTGTTGTCGATAAAAGTTATATTTGAGCTACGTTACGACTTACTTTGCAATATACATATTCTGCATTATCATGGGCTTCGTATGCTCAGTAAACAACTTCTAAATAGCAAAATTAAATAAATGCATATTTATATTCATATCTATTTATTTGACTACCTATATAGCCAGAGTTCCTGTTGGTGTTTTTCTTCACACTTCATACACCTAATGTTTTGTATAGGTGTATTAGTGTGTTGTGTAGGGCGAAACAAGCGCTAGGAGCCCTGCTCCAGAAATTGAACGGATTTCCCCCCTTGACCAAAATCTGACTGAGCCCATGTATACATATATATATATATATATATATATATATATATATATATATATGTATATATATATATATATATACATACATATATATATATATCTAGGGTGTGGGGGCAAAAGGGTATCTTTTACAGGAGAGCTGAAATAAGATTATGAATTCGTTTTCATAATTGAATAAGTGCTTGTACACAAATGAAATTGTAATAATTCATTAAAAACTATGTAACCAGCTAGCTATAGTAGGTATTTATGTATGTGGAAATATGAACTAAAGTTAAAAATGAAGTTAATTTTTTTGTTTGAAAATAAATTTCCATTAGGTCATTCTTGTTCGCCGTCCTTTTCTCCTGGATAGATTTCATCTCGCTGGTTCGTTGTTTTTAAGCCTTTGTAAAAATCGTGAAAAATAGGATTAACTTATGGTAAAAGGTCTAAAATATCTTTTTTCTTTTCTTCTGATATCGGAATAGTACCTCTCTATAGTTTCGCAGATATTAGGTTTGTACCAGGACGGCCTCTTCTTGGTATGGAAAAACATTGAAATGTTTCGTACCCATCTAAGGAGGTCTTAAACAAAATTTCTCCACTTCCTTTAGTGTAACGAAACCATTGAGCATTATGCCACAAAAACTGATTTCCGCATACGTCTTTTTTTCGCAGAACAAATTCATTTGTAAGCAACTGCTGAAAATTCAAAAAATCTTCGTGTGTAAGTTCAACGACTTCATACTTGTTCTTCTTTCTCATTCCCCGGACCAGCTGGTACCAATCATATGTATGAGAAATTATTATGTCTTTCAGTTTCTTCTTCTGTTTTTCTATAAGGCCATGGTGATATCACACTTCATATGGGTATGCCCGGGGTACCAAAAACTTGTGGTATATAGTCTCCAAAGAAGCATTATTTTTGTAGTGCTACAAAAACATTGCAGATACATGTGAATTTTAATTCTAACCACCACATGTGTCAGAATAAAGGACAATATGTTTAATATCAGATGGAATTGTCGTCCGTTTTTTAGAAAGGTCATTTTGATTAAACTGTGTACACGTACTACTCAATGAGGAATAAAGTTGTAGTCCGTGTAAAATTTACTTTATTAAGAATTGCAAAGCGCTTTTGGCTATTAGGCCATCATCAGTGCGTTACTCTTCAGGTATACATGGAAGTCTTTTGTGATAAAATCGACAAAACATTGTACAAACAATTATATAGACAGTTTTCACATTTGGTACCTATCCCATAATGGGTTATCTAGGAATGTCTCTTTTACATTTTAAAATTTCATAAACTTGTTTCCAGTCCACACTCCACGTGTCGAGTAGATTTAATATTTTTAGCGTTCGAGTATTCATCATGTAATGACAATAATAGTTTATAACACACTTCAAACACAAGATTACTAATAACTACCAAATACGACAGAAGGAAGATTCTGTTTTCAGGCACATGCACGTGATCAATGTGATACAAGTCCATACAAGTCGATGAATTTTAGGAAACTCGCCCGGTTCAAACGATATGTGGACTTATACCATGTGGGCCTATCTGAAAATACAAATTGGGACTTATACCAAATTATATCTCATGTTACCGTGAATATGAAGCTATATCAATGTGACCATGAGAAAATAAACAACTTTGTTTGTCAATGGGCGTACTTAACTCATTTTGACGAAAATTGGACTTATACCCTTTTGCTCCCCCAACCTAGATATATACATGGATATGATATTATGTATATATATATATATATATATATATATATATATATACACGCATGGATATGTATATGATGTTGTTTGATTGTTGAACGTTTGTGAGAATTTATTTAGTGACTGACTTTGTGTATTTATTATTTATTTTCTCCTGAGGAAGTCAACAATAATGAATGGACGAAATATTGAGATTATGAATAAATATTCTATATATATATATATATATATAGGTATATATATAACAACAACAAAGAAATTAGTCGCGGAAAAATATTAAACAAGTAGAGCAGAATTATCGGTATAGCCCGCTTATATGGAAGCAGCCGTTGACACGTGTTTCGGACTCTTTGTTCCTCATCAGAATGGCGTAGTCAAGCATTGGATTGAAAACTTGGAGATGAAAATAGCACAACAAACGAAATCCCCTGCTACGGAAGACAATCACACATTTGTGGCTTATTGTTTGAACTCTCCGGTTTGGGAGATTTGGTCAAACATTGCCACGGAGGCGATAATTGCCATCCGCCGTTCTGATGAGGGCCAAAGAGTCCGAAACACGTGTCAACGGCTGCTTCCATATAAGCGGGCTATACCGATAATTCTGCTCTACTTGTATATATATATATATATATATATATATATTATATATATATATATATATATTAATATATATATATATATATATATATATATATATACTGTTCAGAAAAGATTTCCGCGGTCGGAAAGTATTTTGAAAAACTTGGTTAACGGAATGAACGCGTAAAAGATTTGAAAAATCTCGACGTTTTCGGCTCCTTTTGCGAAGCCATCTTCAGGAGAAGTAAAAGGCAAATAATTCAGAATCGTGGCTCAATCTGCCTACTCCACGAATCGAACTAGGAGGAATCGGAAACAATACGATTGCGCGTGGTCTCAACCTGCCTACTCCACTAACCGTATGCTTCCTTGTTCATTTCTGAAGTCTCAACCTGGCTACTCTTCAGAGTCAACTGACGGGCCGATCGTCGCGTGGCCGTATTTAATAGGAAGGGGGGCGGGTACTACTCACGCTCATCAGTGCGGATGCACTCTGATTGGGTGTGACATGGCGACCACTGAGAAGTGGTTTCCATGCTGATGGGAGTCTGTGACTGTCATCTCTGGTGTTCAAACAATTTGGACGTTTTTTCTATTTTCTACAGTTCACGGAAAATTCGGGATTTGAAAGATCGTCGGAACGGGAGCAATATAGTTCTTGTATTGGGGAAATCGAATAATGTGGCGCTGTCTGGTGTGATGTTTGGAAAAGGGCGTTGGCGATAATCTGAGTGTCTTACCGAAAGTGAATGTTCTTGGCACGAACCTGAATTCGTCGATTCGTTTGTCCTATATAAGAACGAGGACAATTGGAACAGGGAATCTCATAAACACCGTGATTTTTCGTTAGGAAATTTTTATCCTTCGACGGATCTGACCAGATGGGAGAGTTTTTTGTTGAGTAGTGAATATTGTTTTTGATGTTAAATTACGAAGAATGATATTCTTCTTCAAACTCAATTTTTTTCAAAAAGAAGTACTTTAAACTGGTCAAACACTCAGAACGTATTGTGTTTTTGAGAGATCTTGCGATCTTATCTGTTACTCCTTTGATGTAAGGAAGAAATAATTTAGGTGTAGATTCTTGTTCAGTGGGATTGGAAGGTGGTAGAGGTGGGGTGATGTTTGTGTGTTTGCGTATGCTCTTGTTGATTTGATATGTGTTGTAACCGTTCCGTAATAATATATGTTTTTAGAAGTATTGAAGTTCTGATTCACGTGTGTTCGTCGTCAGATAGTCGAATGGAACGGTAGATTAGGGCATCAACTACAGAGTTAAGTTGAGAAGGATGGTGGTGAGACTGGGCGTTCAGATAACGGTTTGTATGGGTGGGTTTACGATAAACTGAATATGAGAAGCCTTGGGATGGAAGTTTTTTGATCATGACATCGAGAAATGGCAGAGACCCATCGTTTTCCACTTCCATTGTGAATTGGATACTTGGATGTATGCCATTCAAATGATTCAAGAAGTGGAGCAACGCCAAAACCCTTCAACCCCTTGCCGAACAAACCCAGTCATACGTCAAAAACTCTTTTGACTTCATAGAACTCCTCCAAAGTATTGATATTACCCCAACTGATCTCCTCGTTAGTTTTGATATTGTCTCCTTATTTACAAATATCCCCATTGAAGAAACACTTTCCATCCTAGACACGAAACATCAAATATCCCCAAACCACCTATCCCTGATCAAACACTGCATGGCCAACACTTACTCCATCGACCAAGGCAATTTCTTCAGACAAAGCAAGGGAGCCCCAATGGGATCCCCTCTCTCCCCCGTCATAGCCAACATTTTCATGGAACATTTCGAAACCCAAGCTCTCTCGTCATTCGACCTTAAACCATCATGCTGGCTACGTTATGTAGACGATGTCTTTGCGATCTGGCCTCATGGCGGAGACTCGTTGCTCCACTTCTTGAATCATTTGAATGGCATACATCCAAGTATCCAATTCACAATGGAAGTGGAAAACGATGAGTCTCTGCCATTTCTCGATGTCATGATCAAAAATCTTCCATCCCAAGGCTTCTCATATTCAGTTTATCGTAAACCCACCCATACAAACCGTTATCTGAACGCCCAGTCTCACCACCATCCTTCTCAACTTAACTCTGTAGTTGATGCCCTAATCTACCGTTCCATTCGACTATCTGACGACGAACACCGTGAATCAGAACTCAATACTCTAAAACATATATTATTACGGAACGGTTACAACACATATCAAATCAACAAGAGCATACGCAAACACACAAACATCACCCCACCTCTACCACCTTCCAATCCCACTGAACAAGAATCTACACCTAAATTATTTCTTCCTTACATCAAAGGAGTAACAGATAAGATCGCAAGATCTCTCAAAAACACAATACGTTCTGAGTGTTTGACCAGTTTAAAGTACTTCTTTTTGAAAAAAATTGAGTTTGAAGAGAGAATATCATTCTCGTAATTTAACATCAAAACAATATTCACTACTCAACAAAAACTCTCCCATCTGGTCAGATCCGTCAAGGATAAAATTCCTAACGAAAATCACGGTGTTTATGAGATTCCCTGTTCCAATTGTCCTCGTTCTTATATAGGACAAACGAACCGACGAATTCAGGTTCGTGCCAAAGAACATTCACTTTCGGTAAGACACTCAGATATCGCCAACGCCCTTTTCCAACATCACACCCAGACAGGCCACATTATCGATTTCCCCAATACAAGAACTATTGCTCCCGTCCGATCTTTCAAATCCCGAATTTTCCGTGAAGCTGTAGAAATAGAAAAACGTCCAAATTGTTTGAACACCAGAGATGACAGTCACAGACTCCCATCAGCATGGAAACCACTTCTCAGTGGTCGCCATGTCACACCCAATCAGAGTGCATCCCGCACTGATGAGCGTGGAGTACCGCCCCTCCCTATAAATACGGCCACGCGCCGATCGGCCCGTCAGTTGACTCTGAAGAGTAGGCAGGTTGAGACTTCAGAGTTGACAGGAAGCAGTACGGTTAGTGGAGTAGGCAGGTTGAGACCACGCAATCGTATTGTTTACGATTCCTCCTAATTCGATTCGTGGAGTAGGCAGATTGAGGCAACGATTCTGAATTATTTCCCTTTTACTTCTCCTGAAGATGGCTTCGCTAAAGTAGCCGATACGTCGCGATTTTTCAAATCTTTAACGCGGTTCATTCCGTGAACCAAGTTTTTCATATATATATATATATATATATATATATATAAAAATAAATATATATATATATATATATATATAAAAATATATATATATATATATATATATAAAATATATATATATATATATATATATATATATATATTAAAGTATTATGTAATATTAATTATTTCACGAAACCAATATTATGGAATATACATATTAGATATAATCATTTCTAATCATAAGAAAAAATATTTTCCATTTCTGAAACATGTGTCTTGAACGAAAGAATATAATGGAAGTCTTCATTTAGATACATGAATATTGTGGAGAATCGTACTACGTAAGAGAATAAAGAAAATTCGATAAGTACACATCACGATTGAAAAAGATATTATTACCTACATTATTAGAGTTTTAGTGATTCCACATGTTAAGGCTTAAAAGAAAATAATTCTTATCGAGAATAAGACAAATATAACGTTTAGAACCAAATTTAAACAGTTATTAAGTAAATAACCACAATATAAACATAATTTCTTATTTTAGGAAATATACTGCAGTCAATACTAGTAAATAATTCATAGCCTCTACAATCTAACTTTTTGGATTCATAATTCAGTACCATATGCTGATATGAAGGTTTAACAAACTAACGTACATAATCATCCACCCATATTTATGTATGTGAACAGTATATTCGTTCTTAGTCTTATTTTCCCCGAAAATAATAGAGTATTGCACTGCAAGAAAGTCGGGAGTGGTTTTTATATACGTTTCATGCATCCAGGATAACAGATCTAGTATGTCACATATCTATAGGTATATATATATATATATATATATATATATATATATATATATATATATATATATATATTTCTTTGACATTAATTGATTTGAAAAAATTTGAATAGTTAAAAAAGATTACTATGTTTCATCAAAATTTTTCGGCTGTGGCCGTTCTCTGTTATTTATTACGTGCTATTCAGTCCAATATTAACATTCAAATTTGTTATTATTAGATGGTGAGGGAAACCACAGAAACCTTTACCCACGTAATATTCGAAAAAGGTTCAAATTATTTTGATTTTGAAAAGTCAAAGAATAGGGTACTCTCTTTCAAAATTTTTTTATTACGGCTGTGGCTGTCTTCAGTTATTAAATAAGTACTATTTAGTCCAATATCAATAGTCAGGTCTGTTGATATTAGATGGAAAGGGAACCACAGAAACCTTCACCCACGTAATGTACAAAATAGGTTTAAAATATTTGATTGTTGTGTTTAAAAAGACATTACTTGTAGTTTTGGAGATCGCATGTTCTGAACTATACTTGCTTTTTAGAAAAATTGAAAATTCTAGATGTTTAGATTTTGTCTAAGAAGATGAGTTGTTATGGTTAGAGTTTGTTTGTTGAATTATTTTGTTTTGATTTAGTTGTTTCCGAGAAAAATTAAAGAATTAAATCTGCGTATATTGAACTTAAATGTTTTATATCTGTTCTATCATTTACGACTTTATTTAAGTTTTTTTGAATATGTAACATTTCTAAAATTTCTCTGCGTTTTTGATCTTTTTCTATTTCTAAAATTTTTGTGCTATTAAAGTTGAAACTATGATTCTCATTGTTTTTATGTTTTATTAGTGCTGTGGTTTGTGTTTTGGTATATTTGTGAGCTTTTAATATTTCTTCTAAATTTTGAAAAGTTTGTCCTATATATGATTTATTACAATTATTACAGGGTATACTATAAACAACATGAGATTTTTGCAGAAGAGGTGTTTTACTTTTTAATTTAGAATATATTTGTTTTATTTGATTTTGTGCAGTGTGGTCTGCTACACTAATATCGTGTGGATTTAAAATATGTGATATTTTATTACTTAAATGAGGAATATATGGAAGAGGAATATATTTTTTGTTAATATTTTCTTTTTCTGCCGTTTCTAATGTGTTGTAAAGTTTATGAATTCTATTTTTAGTGATTTTCTGTATAAGTTTTATTGGGTAATCGTTTTTAATGAGTAACTCATGAACATCTTGTAATGTTTTATGTCTGTGTGTAGGTGAGGTAAGTTTCAGTGCTTTGTCTATATATCCGATAATTGTACTCTTCTTTTGTGATAAATGATGTGTACTGTTGTAGTTCAATGTTCTTTGTAAAAAAAATTTTTTCTATGCCATTTTGTGATAATTTCATTGTTTTTGTGTATGAGAGTAATATCAAGAAAATTTAATGTATTGTTTGTTTCTTTTTCTAGATTAATTTGTAATTTTCTATTGAAGTCGTTGAATTTTTTGAGAATATCATCAATAAAATCTTCTGATGTTATTGTAAGGCAATCATCAACATACCTTTTGAAAGTTATAATTCTTTCATTCGAATTATTTAATACCTTTTCTTCTAAATATTCTAAAACTAATTGAGCTATAACACTAATACAAAATTTTTGAAAAAAAGTACCAGATTCTTTGACTTTTCAAAATCAAAATAATTTGAACCTATTTCGAACATTATGTGGGTAAAGGTTTCTGTGGATTCCCTTACCATCTCATAATAACAGATTTAAATGTTAATATTGGACTGAATAGCACGGAATAAATAACAGAGAACGGTCACAACCCAAAAATTTTGATGAAACATAGTAGTCTTTTTTAACTTTTCAAATTTTTTCAAATCAATAAATGTCAAAGAAATTTCGATTTTTCAAAAGTTTTGAAAAAGCCACGAGTGTTGTGGCGAAACGTCAACTTTTAAATAAAATCGAGTTTTTTCAGATTCAACAAGCCTGTTATTGCTAATAATTATCAAAAAATTATATATATATATATATATATATATATATAAAAATATATAAATATATATATATATATATATATATATATATATATATATATATATATATATATATATATATATATATATATAAGTGCAGTGAATGTTGAAATAGTTTCAGTGATAATAATTTTTTCACAAATCTTTGTAGTTTTTTTGGAGAAAATTCGTGATCTTTTGTGGGTTTCCGAAAATTGTGCATCTTCGTCTCATTTATTTATACCTATAACACTTTAATTTATTGAAGCTCTCCAAATATTACCTCATAAATACTGTTTTTTTATGTTTTTCTTCTATTTACATGGAACATTTGTTCCATGTGTTTTCTTTATGCTCATACCTGATTCTTCGTCAAGTTCGTTCGACTTGAACAGCAAAATGGCGGTAATAAATTAATTCAGGATTGTTCTAGCGAACCATTATTCAGTTTTAATTGCTCGAAATATGAAAGAACTTTTCAGAGAGGAAAGTTCCTGTAGAAATGAAAGCTCACGATACGCAGAGGCCACGCATGCGTGTTCATTGGCCATATTCAAGAGTCACGAGTGTGTTTCCTTCCTTTTGCATAAAATCAGCATTAATTAATACAGAGCTGTATTGAATTCTCCTATAATATAATTTCAGTTTTCTTCTATTCCCAAATCAAAATGAAAATATTGCTTTCGGAAATATAAAAATACAAAACTTAAAGAATTTATTCGTTACATGTTTGTACTGAAAAGTAGGGCTCATTGCAAACTTTATTTCAAGAAAAATGGAATTTCCACGCTTCCTTCTTTATATTTACTTGAATCTGTGTGCTTGATTCATAAGTATTCTCATGCCGTAGGGGAGACCGGTGTCAATTGTAACAGGTGTCGAAAGTAACATGGCCGATAACAACGACATCTCTATGAATTTTAGTGAAACACGAGTGACAAATAGAGCAGAGAGCCATTCGGTAGTATGTCATTCAGTTAGTTTGGTCGTTACGATAACGCCGGCCGTTTAGTAGACAAATATTTATAAAACGCTGTGAAAGTGAATATCCGAGGTGCCACAAATTGTTTTTTCAAACTTGAAGTCTTTATAGTGACTATATTTCAAGGTAAGGGTTGGCTTTATTATAGTTTTAGCTTTATTCATCAGTGGCTATTTGTTCACTGCTTCACATAAAAAATATAGAAATGTAATCAACATAATTCAAGGTTGTGAGGTGTCGATTGAAACACGTGCTAGGGTGTCGATTGTAACGTGTTACAATTGACACCTTTATTTACTTATCTGATGGAATACTTATTTTTTTGCAGCTCACACGGAAAAATGGTAAAACCCAGACCACGGAAGACCGAAAGAGGACTGATACCTAAAATTATTTATGAAAAAGCAGCTATAAAAGTGATTGATAATAATCAATAAGTTAGAAAAATCGCTAAAGAGTTTGGAATGTGCCATGTTTCATTGAACTGTTTTGTGAATGCTGTACGAAATAACGTGGAGCGTAAAGTGGGATACAATCCTCACAATAAAGTATTTAATGTAGAGCAAGAGTCACTACTTGTAAAATACTGTAAAAAAGCTGTCGATTTGTACTACGGCTCACAACGAAGAATCTCCGTAAATTAGCGTTTCAGGTTTCATTTTCTAACCGGCTGAATTATCCTCAAAAATGGAATGAAACAGAACAGGCTAGTGAAGATTGACTAGCAGCTTTTCTCAAAAGAAACCCTTCTCTAACACTTCGCACCCCTCAAGCTACCAGCCTTGCACGCGCCATGAATTTCAAGCGAGAGAACGTTTCCAACTTTTTTGATAAACTAATTGTATTGGAAAGACATTCTTTTGAACCACAGAATATTTATAATATTGATAAAACCGGTGTTTCCACAGTTCAAAAACCAAGCAAGGCAATAGCTAGAAAAGGAACCAAGCAAGTTGGCGCAGTGACATCCCAAGAGCGTGGAACACTAGTTACTCTGTGTGTGGCTGTGAATGCAGTTGGTAATACAATTCCGCCAATTTTGTATTCCCCCGAATACACTTCAAGGATCATTTCATTAGAGATGGTTCTGTAGGATGTTTGCAAAGTGTAATTCTGATTATGAAGTATAATGAAATCATTATATTCTTTTTCTTTTAGTTTTCTGTATATTCTTATTCTTTAAATTTTCATGCCATACTATTTTTATAATTCTGTGTAAAAAATAAATTTATTTTTGAAACTTCCTTGAATACCCTGTAACTATCCATGACTGTTACAACTGACACCACACTTGTTACAATTGACACCAAGTCGGTGTCAGTTGTAACAGTTGTCGGAGAATCCTGGAAAATCCAACTTGATAACATCATTTTTGTGAGTTTTAATTTTTGAAGGCAATAGCCAATTTAGTACATAATCTTATAGAAGTGAAATCATCTTTTCAAAAAGTAAGATTAATTTTTGAAAAATTATTAGGTAAATTTTGTTACAATTGACACCGGTCTCCCCTACCCTTGGTGCCATAGCACGGGTATTCCACTTGATCCATCATGTTCACCTTTCTATTCCTTACTCTGATTAACAAAAAAGTCCATCATTTACAATGCTAAGAAAATTTACAATCACCTTCCAGATGAATCAAAATTCATAATTTCAATTTTCAGAAACGAACTAAATCTTATTTTCTTGATAGACCTTATTACTCTATAGAGGACTACCATTCTGAGCATTTATTGATCGATATGACTGAATTGAATAGCACAGACATCAGCTTCGATTAAAAAAATTAAACATTTTTACACTTACTCGCGGTTCCATTGTTGATAATTTAAAATTTGTATATATTTTGTATGAAAATGTGGTTTTATGTGTTTTTATTTCTAAGTTTTACATTTAATTGTTTAGTTATCAGATTTTTTCGCTTGATGTGTTTTTGTTTCTATATTTTACATTATTTAGTTTTTAGGCTTTATCGATAAATTGCTGTACAATTTCAAAGACAATAAAGCATATTTTGATTTGATTAGATTATATAGTTTTCGATTAGATATTTTTGTAAAGCATTATATTCGGTTATCAGTTAGTGCTAATAAATACCGTATTGCATATAAGTTATTTGAATCTGTTTGTTTGTTCACACATAAACTTTTAGTTTAGATGAAAAACTATATATGCACATATAATTCAAAACTGTTATGAATATATTTTCCTAGGTTTGAGTTAGGTTAAGAAGAAATAATTTTTTTTTCAAATTCTTCGACATATTATAATTCAAATAAATAATTATTTATATATATATATATATATATATATATATATATATATATATATATATAAACTCTTGATAATTATTAGCAAATAACAGGCTGGTTGAATCTTGGAAAAAACTCGATTTAATACTAAAAATTTGACGTTTTTCCACTTATGGATATTTCCGTAATTGAAACTTTCTTTGACATTTATTGATTTAAAAAAATTGAAAAAAAACAGGCTTGCTTAGTACTATGCTATTCAGTTGCAATATTAACATTCAAAAGTTGTTTATCACCCAAGAAATCAGATGAAGGGAAACCAAAGAAACCCTTCACTACGCAATGTTTTGAAAATACATTAATAAAAGGGTACTATTTTATCTAACTAACAAAGAAATGAGTCATTGGGAAAACATTAAAGAAGTGGAGTTAGATATTATCGTATAGACGCTTATATGGAAGCAGCCCGTTTGACACGTGTTTCCGGACTATTTATATATAGTATATATATATATATATATATATATATATATTATATATATATATAATAATATATAATATATAGTATATAATACTATATATATATATATAAAGCTGATTATATTATATATATATATATATATATATATGAGTGATAAGTACTACTTGGCCATTGAGAGAATTCAGAAGAGATTATTGAAAGTCCTGTTCAATAAACCTATACGATTCTCAAGTGATGAACTATATAGTGAATTGAAAGTTTGAGACCCCAGACAATTGTATACTAAATCTGTTATTCTTTTTACTAGTGTAAACAAATCTAAACTAAGCTAAGCTAAAATTTGACGTCAGGCCATAACACTAGACAAATTTCACACCTGTGTGTTCGACTTCATAAAATTGTAAAGAGCAATGTAAGAAAAAGTCTACTCTACATGGTTCCAACTATATACAACATGATACCAACATGTCTTAAACAGAATCAAAGCTACCACTCTCTGAAGCGGCATTCACGAAACTGGATACTGAAATGTGGAAGACGTGTTATTCATAAAATATTTTGAATTAATGTTTCTATGTAATTGTATTGTCTCTTATTGTTGATTCGATTCATTTGTAACTTTATTTAATCAGAAGTTTAATTGATTTTTTTAGTACCACACACAGAACTCATACTCAAGTTCCTTGAAGAACTTACATGAGCCGAATAGTATTTATTTGTAGCAATTGATATAATTGAGTTGAAATTACGTATTGTATTCATTCATTAGTCATTGGTTTTTTTATTTTTTTTTGGTGTATTATATTTTCTTGAAAATCTTATTTCTGTTAATGTAATCGATTCTGTACATGATTATTGATTGAATAAATTATTATTATTATTATTATATATATATATATATATATATATATATATATATATATATATGTGTGTGTGTGTGTGCATTTAAATGTATTTCAAAAAATTTCAATTTTTCAATCAAAAATAGGTAGGTACCTAACCATTTTTATATATCACAAATTCAAAGAAAACAAGTTTCAAAGGTTGTCCAAAGTCCAATATACCTAATCAAAATGTTCAATGTTTTGGTCCTACACGTGGAATTTTTATAGTTCAACCCTGTTTCTGCATAAAATCGTCATTAATGATTCAACCGTTTCCACAATATTACAGATTTCAATCTCTCTCCACTCTGATTCGTTGGTTTTATACGATAACACAAAGGAGTCATCCGTCATATCAGATCGTTTTGCCTTAGTCCATTTTCAATTGAAATTTAAAATGTTAATTACCTTCTCACGCACTCTCATAATATACGCTTCGTTCTAAGTTATGTTGGAGTTCCTTCAAGTATTTCGTTTATGAATATATCATTCAAATAGACACATTTAACATATCCTCTAACTTAAAAGAAATGTTACTTTATAGTAATAGTAACAAAATCATTGTATTTTTGCAAAACTTAGATTTAATTAGGAAATTATAAATATTATGTATCAACTCCACCGCCTATAATCCAAAGGGTTAGTGCGGTTATTTGAAATTTAAAAAAAAAAAAAAATTCCCAATTGTTTTTGTAAAATAGGCATTAAATCAATTGATGTTTTGACCTTAACTGAAACTTAGTGTTAACAAATACGAAATGAAAATGGAATCAGGAATTTGATTCAGAAAGTTATTAGCAAGTTAGAGATTGAGTAGTAAATAAATTGAAAACAGGAAAATTATTAACTTCAATCTGTTAAATCGTAAAAAAAGTTATAAACAATTTATTGGAAAAAAAGGAGAAAGTGGGATTTGTTTTTTTGAAAGTATCGAATTGAGATTTTTGAAATCTAAAGAAAGATTCAAAAATAAGAGATAGTCTCAGCATCCAAAACTAAAGGACCAATATTTATAATTTTCACGGGGGGGTGAAATCGGCCGAAAACGGGTACTCTCTTTTGCGCAAGTCACGCCCATTTTGGACACTTTAATGATGAAAATTATTTAACCATATTAAATATGAAAATTTAGAAATTAAAAAATTCAGGCATTCACTAGATAGGTGAATGAACAATAATCCGCAAAAAAGTCACGGCTTGCAAACTTTTCAAGGCGAATACTGGAATAGTATTCGTCCTCTGAACCACATCTCACCTTCTATATTACATATTAATACAATCCTATTGTAACCAACCCCCTTTTTAACATATATTTATGCCCTGGCTAGCAGGGAGATTGGTTAACATTTATTGGTTCTGGGTTCGTTCTCAGTAATAATAACGACTAAGTAAAATGAAAGGTATTTACTATCCTTCTCTACACAATTACAATGAGACTTATCTTGTTTTTACAAATATCGATTTTTTGAGATTCTCTTGACTTCTTTACTTCTGCCCTGGTTCAGCTTCCAGTGGGAATATCAGCCCCAGATAACGTGGATTTTTCTTAAATTCCAGATACTGTGGTTTTAACTCCAGACAAAGTGGTCCTTAGCTCCTGACCAAGTAAATTTTACACTCCAACCAAGTGTTTTTAAACTCCAGAAAAAGTGGATTTCTAACCCAGACCAGGTGGCTAAAATAATTCGGGGCAAATCAACACACAATCTCTGACTAAATATGTTCCAAGATATCTGTAGGGTATCGCATGGCCCAATTCAAACTAACATTAAGATTTATCTCAAGCAAAAATGCCTAATAAAGACAGCACATGTTCCAACATTAAACTGAACATGAGATATGAAAACGTGAAATTTGCCATCACTAACCTACAAAAATCTTGTGTTAAATTGAGAGAATTAAGCAAGAGCAAATTAATTAGAAATCTTTTAAATTAGGAAATGCAGACGATGATTATTTCAATATTTAAAGATAGAAAATTTAATATAGGTAAAATGAAAAAAAACGAAATGGCGGAAAAAATGAAATAAGCAATCAATTCAGATTTTCAAGATAATGCATTAATACGAAATAGATATATTCTTTTCACAACTTACCATCTATATCAGATGCCACAGATAATGAATAAATTTTAATAAACTACAATACTATATTTAATAGATGTGAATACAATTTCAATAATTAACGATGTTAATAGTTTAATCACCAGCTGCTAAAAGAACGAGCGAATCTTAATTCGACACTTCCTAGATGCTCTCTCCTTCCGCGCAACTCATTAATCATAGAGAAATCGAAAGTGAAGCGTGAAACACGGTACCTAAATGAACAATTCAGTACAAAAATGCAGTGGCTACAGTCACGTGGAGTTACGTGGAGATTTAACACGTTACACTATATACAAGTGTATCCTCTGATCTGGTTGAAGGAGTTCCATAACCCGAAGCAGCCCGCCGCCCCCATACATACCTGAGTGAACAAACAGCATATACCGGTAATTAATGGAAGAATAAATGAAGGAGAGGAAATGGAGATCAAAGAATTTATGGAAATTATCAACTCTCGTAGAAACAATAAGCTCATATAAAAGAAGCAGGTATATATTTGCTTTTAGCAGGTTTTCACTTAGCTTATCAAAATGTGGCGATTAGCAAAGTTGAACCTTGGACCAAAATAGCTTTTCGTTTCATGAATTTTTATGATGTTTATCACCAAAAACTCAATTTCTTATATCTCTCTCTCCCTCTCAATCAATCAATCAAAATATGTTTATTAATCTTTCTTTGTTTTCTAGCTAAATAATTTATTTTGGGAAGTTATAAGGTTTCGCAACCTTCTTCAACCCTGGCTTTACTTAATTAATTCTCTGACATTTACAATTATAATGAAAAAACCTAATTTTCTCATATATATTTGGGGGGAATGCGGCTGCGGCCGACTTTTTGGCTAATTACGTGCCATTCGGTCCAAGGTCAATATATTTCAACTGACATTAGATGGCAAGGGAAACCACAGAAAACCTTTAACCACGTAATGAACTCTCCCTCTCTATACATATATATATATATAAATATATATATATATATATATATATATATATATATATATATATATATTTATATATATATATAAATAAAATATATAAAATATATATATATAAATAAATATATATATATAAATATAAATATATATATATAATTATATATATATATATATATATATATATATATATATATATATATATATATATATATATATATATATATATATAGAGTGATTCATGAAATATAGGGTGTTAAAAAAAATGGTCTGTTGAACATAATTTAAGAACAATAATTTTATTAAAAATTAAAATACATATTGGTTAATTATATGTTTTAAATCCAAATATCTCGAAAACGGTTGCTCATCAAGTTTGAACGGGTGTACCTTTTCGACGTAAAAATGACAAAAGAAATTTTTAGTTTACTTAAGAATGTAATACAGGTCCGTACCAAAAAGTTGTGATTGTTCCAGATAGAAAAAATACGTGTAGGTGGCGCCCCCTATAAGTAAGAGCCATACTAAGATTAGATTCTCGAATTCCTCATACCAAAAAAGCCCCGGTTAGCAATTTTTAATCCAATACTTGCATTATATATATATATATATATATATAAATTATTTTTTTTAATTGGATACGTAATGATAAGTGTAACCTCTTCACTGATTCTTACATGATTCTTGAGAAAACTCAATTAGACCAGCCACTACCAGTTCATTAAATGCATGGAAATAATAGACAGTAGGTATATTGTTGATCTTAGTCGTTCGCGCATAAACAGAAAACAATTCAAGATAGTTTTTGCAGAAAATATCTTGTTATTCCGAAGAAAGTTTTTAATTCACACGATCATTTAGGAAAATGAAAAATAATCAGTAACTGTATATCGACTTCATTAATTGGAGAACCTCTTTGTCTTTTCAATAGTTTGTAGATGCGGTGATTGTTAACACAATGAATATTCATGAAATATTCCTAAATGCAGAAATCAACTGAAGCATTCATTCATTAAACCGCTACTTTGATATTGTACCTACCTACTGATATCTCGAATGTATAAACGAACTCTTTAGTGCAAACTTAATTCCTGATTCAGTCATCTATGCTAATTAAGTTAGAGTTAAAGAATTACTTGAGGTTTTACCTCAATGTTTGGTTCCTTTCTGTAATTTATGCATGATTTTACCAACAGAACACCAACAATCTTTTTTGAAAAATAAAACAGATTCAACGTTTTCAAATCATTGCCGTGAAAACCACCACCCATTTCCACAAATAGATAATTTTAAAATCATATACAAATTACCGAAAGGAACCAAACTTACTTACTTGGAATCATAAGAAATTTTTAAAACTTAGAATCATTAGAAATTTTCAAACTCAATCATAATGCAAAAGATATCTTGCTGAACGACCAGATTGACCTGATATATTCTCCTATATTTAGTGTATTCAAACAATAACGACTTTTCAAAGAACATTGTATTGTACCAATTTGGGAAATTCACTCGATTAGCCCTTCTTGAAATATGTTCCTCTTGTCTATTTAGGTACCTGCAATAATTCTTTCCCACCCAATTTCTTCGGAAATTTAGGCGAGCAATGGAATCTTTTTGAATGCGCCGCGACGCAGAGAGACATACACTTGGGTCTTGAAATATAGACACAAGGAAGAGAACAGGTTCTAGTGCTGACCGCAGCACGTGAGTCCTAATCTAAGTGCGAGACTGGAGGTTTAGTAGGCTAACGCCCGGAAACCGAAAGAACAGAGGTGTTTTTAGTGGGTAGGCAATATTGCATACATATATTTATATATATATATATATATATATATATATATATATATATATATATATATATATATATATATATATATATATATATATATCAACTATTGAATCCCACACAGGCCGGGTTAGCAACCGGTATCGCTTTGAAGTTTTCACCTCGATTGAAAAAAAAAAAAAAAATTTCCCACCCGTAAGCGCAAATCTATAATTTTGTATTCAGTTCTTAACTCATTCTGCCCGATGATGATCTAGTGACCGAAATTGCAATCGCAGTGTTATATTTTTCAAAATATTTTGTGATAATAAACGTAGTAAATTCAAATTTAGTTTTGTTCAAACTGAGTAGTATTTGCATCTCTTTATTTCGCTAATAATTTGATCCAGTATGCTTGATGCAATTAACTCTTCTATTGTATTTCAAAAAAAAGATGTTGAATGAGTTGCTTATATCGAGCGCTACATCAGCAAAAAACAGTACCTACTCGAAGTTTATTCAAAGACTCGAACAACTCGGAAGACTCGAACTCAAAACAATTTTTCTCAAGGTTGGCGCACATCTAAAGAGCTTTTAACAGTTTTTTACGTTGTGCCAAATATAAATGTACATCAATTTCTAATAGTTTGATAGTCAATAGAATCCTATGTTATTTGTTCGGGTTTTACGACTAGCGATCGATGACAATATCAGGGAATTTCCCTGTTAGTTTTGCAGTGTGGTACAACTTTAAATTATTGTTGTAGATTTTGATACCAACGTTTCTCGTGGTAGGTATTATACAACCTATACCTACGATATAACGTGACGAAATCGAGTTTTAGATTTTCAGGTGGGAGTGAAACATAGCCTAAACGCTTCGCGATATTTCACGCTTATCTGAACTTTTTTTTGGGTCTGACAGGCGTTGGAGTGCGGGGCCTTCTAATTCGCGGGGCCCGTAGCATTTGCTACACTTGCTACGTGGCTGATCCGGCACTGACCAGATCTTCGGGACATCATGTTCACCTCCCTATTCCTTCCTCTGAATTAACAAAAAAATCATTTACAATGCTAAAAAAATTTGCAAACACCTTCCAGAGGAATTAAAATTTATAACTTCCTTGGCCAATTTTCGGAAACGAACAAAATCTTATTTTCTTGATAGACCTTAGGGAACATACCCAAACTACGTGACCCGTTCTGGGGGAGGGGGAGGGGGGTCTTCAAAATACTACGATTGGTCACAAGGGCGGGGGTAGGGGTAAGGTTTTTGTCACGTAGTCAATGTCCTCTGGAAACGTGTTCGTTGAACATGATTGAGATAAAAGATAAATGTGAATAAAAGAAAAAAATACTTTTGTTTTAGTGAATTAAGTTCCTGGTACATAGGTTTTTCTTCTTGATAATATTTTTTTCACCTGTAAATTATAGGTATGTAAATGGTAGCCAATTTTCGATGTTTGTATGGAGTATCTCAGTAACTATAGAAGGTAAAAAAAATAGAGAGCGCATACTCAATCTCTTTTATCGAGACAAATTCACTGGCGAAACCCAAAATTCGCTGTCTTCTTTAGTTTTCGAGTTATAAACAAAAATTTCATTCAAGTGTGCATATCATGGTTGTTTGTGAAGTTACGAGATAATAACTTTTACATTCTTTAGGCACTTTTTTCTGTATAAAACAGTGGTAGAACTGTATTTTTTCGAATGGGAATGATGGTTGGCTGTGGTTTGGTTGGATCGGATTTTTTTCCCTTTCTAACGATGTATAATATGTCAGGTTGCTTTTGATGTGTAAGGCTTCAATAGCAAGAATAATATTTTAGTTCATTCACTTTTGCGTTTTTTATATGTACCTATTCCATATAGCAGGTGACATCTATGACAGAGCTTGTCCATTTCTTTCCATCATAATATCAATTAACTGATTTAATCGTAAAAGTCAGGATGTCGTACAAAAATTACGAGAAATATGATATGTTAGAAAGCTTTATTCAAAGTAATAACAGTTGTGATATTACATCTGAGATATATTTCAATGGCTATCCAGGAAGAAGACAACCTAATAAATCTATTTTCAACTGATTAAAAGAAAATCCAAATAATTGTGAATCATTCAACAAGCCAAGACCAAAATATTAGATATTTACATAATTTTTTTTTATAAGACATTACAATAAATTATAAACAACAATACAAATTACAATAAATGTTCAAACTTATGTTCATTGTGGTTGATACATAAATTACATCTCTTTATAATATTCTGAACTGCATTATGAATATGAATATTTGAAACTGAATTCACAAAGTATAAAATTTACGTGGCTGTCGTGTTTTAACGTATCATATATATCAAGAAAATCTTAACTAACGGTACTACGAAATTTTGAATCAGTAAATTATTGAGGAATTCATGGACAATCCACCCTTAGTTGAGACACAAAATCAGTTCCAACATGATGGTTCACCGCCTCATAATATAAGTACCGTTTCAAAATTGTTTAATACTAATTTTGGAAATAACTGGATGATGAATAATATTCCAGTGAGGTCGCCACCACAATCACCTGACTTAACACCACTGGATTTTTTCTTTTGAGGATAAATAAAATACAATTATATAAGAGAACCAGTAACAATATAAATGAACATAGACAAAATTTTATAGAATGTGAATTACATTTCAAATATTGATATTGTATATATGCATAATTATATATAATATAATTTAAATATTTCAAATCTGGTTTTTTGGAATTTATTCAATACTAGATCAGCGAAATATCAGTCCACATCAGTCACATTTGAAGTCAAAACTATAATTTTCTTAACTATGATTGAAAGAGAAAGCAAACAGCTACAGCAAATTAAGAAATAATTTTTTTTAATTCAATTCAACTATTAAAATGTGCTATCGTATTGAATGATTCCAGTGGCGAATACAGGAGAGGGGTTAAGAGAAAGATGCACAGAAATAATAAGTGACAGAACTTACAGATTTCTATATAAACTGGAAGGTGTACCCAATTTAAAGTGAAATTATAGTACACGTTCACGACCGTATCGTATTAATTCTTCTGTTTGTTAGTAGGTATAAGTAAACCTTGTTTTTACCTTAGAGCAGTAAACGTGTTTATACAGAAATTAGTATTAAGTCTGGTTCGCTGACACAGCTCGATAAAACTAACCCCCAGCTCCTCTAGGAGAATAAATCATGAATCCGCCACTGAATGAACATTTTCAAAATTTTTGTGGTAAAATTAGACATACAGGAGATGTTCAATGGGGAATACAATTTCATAAGGTCCAAAAGTTTCACATATTAAACTCTACCCAAGTTGGATGAACATCAGTAAAAAAAACTACATATAATGAGGCACAACAAATAATTCTGAGAAAATAAGGAATACTTATACTTAGTGACTCGCAAGTACTCATTTTCTGGACATAATAGTCGTAATATATCTATTTCACACGCGAAATTATGCAAAAACCACGGCGAAGGTAATTATTAACTACAATCATACCTACAATTTGCGTATTCATTCTGGTGCCACTAACTGTAACCTTCCATTTTATAAAATACACTCATAGAACTAATGATAAGTGGTGGAAAATTACTTGTAAAATTATTGAAATCATATTAAATGGACGGGTTAATTAGCCTAATTACTCCACTCGAGCTTATACAAACGTAGGTACTCAAATGATGAGACACGTTATACTACTTGGGTGAACTGAAAAATTTAACAGACTTCAAATTTTTTGAAAAGTCCGAGTCGGGCTAGCGCACGAAGGGTTCCGTACAATTGACTATGCCCCCCTTAAATATTAATTTCATTTTGATTTTATTATTTTTTATTAAAGTTAATATACAATTAATTATTTTGTGAATATTTCAATTGCCTACCTATTACTATTTATTGATATTTTAGTTTCTGTTGTTATAGCGAAAAGAGAAATACATAATTTTTGAAAATTTCACCTATCCAGCTATCGCGGTTCTTGAGATACAGCATGGTGACAGACAGAAGGACAGACAGCAAAGTCTTAGTAAGTTCCGTTTTTACCCTTTGGGTACGGATCCCTAAAAACGGATGCGCTGAGGAGCTACGCCACTACAGGCGCATTTTCCCTTCATATATTTGGAGTATCTATAGAGATACGAAAGGCTCGAATATCCCCAAAAATACTAGAAATTTCTACATAAAAATTGCGGGTGTGAAAGAAATCTTTTGAAATATGCACTTTCCAGACATAAAATCAAACCACGTAACAATTTTCAACCCTCTTAGTCAGCAGAAGCTGTTGAGGCGCGCAAAAGCACAAAGCTAAAAAAAATGATATCTCTACATACAAATGGCGGCGGTCAGGAAAAATATTTGAAACCACTACAGTGCACACATATTTTATCAAATCGTCGCATTAGCCTAAAGAATAATATGAATGACACAAAATTAAAGTACATATTTTACTAGTGTAGAATAATACTTATCAATAGAGATTTCGAATTAATTCCAAGAATCTTGAAAGTGCACAAAATTAATTTAACGTGTTACATAATTTATTTCCACTAATATAAAATTTCAAATATTGTTTATATCAGGTAGCGAAGGAACGGCCTGTATAAAATAATATCTTCTTCTTCTTCCAATGCGTATCCACTAATGGATGTTTGCGATAACATTTTCCATTGCTTCTTTGTTCCTTGCGGTGTGTATCAACGACTGTACGTCGTGTAGCCCTGTCCACTGTCTGATATTCTGCAGCCAAGACATTTTTTTCCTTCCGATCCCTCTTCGGTCTTCGATCAATAGATGCAAGAATTGGTATTTCGTGTTTCGCATTATATGCCCCAGATATGCCGTTTTTTTTTCTTAATCAACTCAAACAGTTCACGTTGTCTGTTGACACGTCTTAGAACTTCCTCGTTTGTTATTCTGGCCATCGAAGGTATCTGTTGTTAATTGCAGTCGCCTTCAATGTCCAACCTTCCATACCGTAAAGAAGCACCGACCAAACGTAGCATTCAATGAATCTGAGTCTTAGGTAAAAGTTAAAATCGGAACAGGTAAGCACTCTTCGAAACCTTAGGAATACCTGTCGGGCCTGGTCAATGCGACATTTTATTTCCTTGTCTGACGTCCCATCTTCAAAAAGCTGGATGCCGAAGTATTTAAACTTATCTACTCTTTCTATGGGCCTTGCGTTAAATGTTATGGTGGAGTTTTCAAATATATTTAGGTTTCTAGAGATAATCATAAACTTTGTTTTTTTGGTGTTGATATTTAAGCCCATTGCTTTGCTCTGTTCTCCTACCTTGTTGATCAGTTGTTGTAGGTCATGTATGTTATCAGCGATTAAGACCGTATCGTCAGCATAGCGGATATTGTTAATCCACACTCCATTAACCTTGAATCCCATTTCCACGTCCTCCAAAGCCTCTTGGAATATTGCTTCCGAATATAAGTTGAATAGGAGTGGAGACAGCACACATCCCTGTCGAACCCCCCTTCTTATCTGTATGGCGTTGGACATATTATTGCCTAATTTGATTTGCGCTGTCTGATTCCAATATATCAAAAAAGTTTTGATAAAGCCACGAATGTCGTGGCGAGTTTTTTGAGATTCACCAAGCCTGTTATTGCTAATAATTATCAAAAAGTTATATATATATATATGTATATATATATATATATATATGAACCAAGTTTTTCAAATACTTCCGACCGCGGAAATCTTTCTGAACATTATATATATATATATATATATATATATATATATATATATATATATATATATTATATATATATATATATTTATTCCTTTGAATTGTCGACCTATTTTTAACTTTTTGATAATTTTTTGCAATAATATAGGCTTTGTGAATCTCAAAAAACTCGATTTGATTAAAAAGTTGACACTTCGCCACAACATTCGTGGCTTTATCGAAACTTTTTGATAAAGCCACGAATGTCGTGGCGAAACATCCACTTTTTAATAAAATCGAGTTTTTTAAGATTCAACAAATCTGTTATTGCTAATAATTATCAGAAAGTTACATATATATATATATATATATATATATATATATATATATATATATATATATATATATATATATATATATATATATATATATATATATATATATATATTAAAATCCATGTAATTAAATAACAGAAAAGTTGAGAAACTAATGAAAAATTATCTAGTCGTAATTCAAGTTACCTTTTGAATCTTCAAATGGACATAACTTTCAACACATAATTGTTATTCAAAATATTGGGTAATCTGCTTCGGTCTGTCCAAGAAGACCTGTAATTGTCATGATTTTTCAAGATATACATCTCACTCGCACCAAGATATCCTGCAGCCTCGATACATGGGTGGAATTGGTGAAGCTTCCTGAAATTTCCCTTTCGTGACGTAGTTGTTTTCACAGTGTTGCTGAATCAAGAATTTGTAGAAAACTAAAAGACGACTGAATCACTTACCTACCCTAGAGTAACACTAATGAGGTCACATAACAACAATATTTTTTTGTTTTACTTGATTGGTTTCTAAACGTTTGGACTCATATAGACAGCTTTTTTGAAAAGGTGACTATTTTTAATTGCCAAATTACTATTTCACATCCCCATTTCCATGAAAAAATTATTTTCATTTTCACAGCCGCTGCTTACGTAATAGCAAAATTATCAATTTTTTATAGTATTGACCATGACCGAATCATGATATGTTCGTTTTCTTCATCGTCAATAACACATTTTTTTTTCGATTTAGCAACTTATTTATTATATCAAATCATTAATTTCAACAATCACCGACAACAGTTGGAATTTATACATTTCCGGCGGTCACACTGACAGGACGAGAAAATTCCGGCGTCTTACCAGATGTACTTATTAGTATTCTTTATCAGATAATATATGTAAAGCCGAAATGTCATCATATTTAAATTAAATATATATACTGACTTACTACAAATTTTAGATAGAGAAGATAACGATGAGCCATGTGGCTAAAAACACCCTCTTTCTTTTTACCCACTTAAAAAGAGTTAAATCGTTTCTTATTAGCAGACTTACTATAGAGAACAGGACCGTAGTGTGAAAATCCTCAAATCAACTATAAATATTCCTCTCAATATTCTATACAAAATTCTTCATCACGGTTAATTTAATTTATTTATTTATGTAGCCAATTCATGAAGTAAATACAGTCAAGGTATTCTTATAACAACAATTTTTAATGTAGTAGTTTAATATTTCGGTAGCCCTCCTACTCATACATTTGTATTTACGTATCTTATCTTGCTGATATATGGGGACAATTGAGCCTGTAATTAGTTGGCGAATTGGATTATAGTAAAGAAATTACTTTATTATTATAAAATTATGTGATTTTATCATGTGAGTGCTCTGGAGATTTTCAGTAAATTGAAGCATATGAGGATTATTTTTCCCTAGACTATCCTACAATATAAATTGAATTCTATTTTCTTAGTTAATACTAGTAATTCAAAACTTATATATAATCATTTTTATAAATCAAATGAAATTAGATTAGAAAAGTTGTTTATCAATAATAAGGAAAAATATTTTGACTTATTTCAACTCGTGTAGACGATTTTCAAAAGATTGAATATTTTCGCGTTCATATTTTTTTTAGAAAGAATGCGAGAGTAATCAGATATTGTGACGAAGTAAATCATTTATCTACATTTGATATTATTTTGAATGAATTTACTTTTAGGTTATTTTGTTAATTAGAATTCATGAGCACTTATTCAACTGACATTCAAATAATTTTGTGAAAATGAAGGTGAAAGTAGAGTTACTGTTACATTGAGAGTGTAACTCTTACATTTAAAGAGTTACTCTTACATTTAAAGAGTTAGTCTTACAGTGATAGTGCTATTCTTACATTGGAAGTGTCACTCTTACATTGAAATTGATACTCTCACATTGAGAGTGTTATTCTTACATTGAGGGTGTTACTATTTCATTGAGACTTTTACTCTTACATTAATAGAGTTACTCATAAGTTGGTAGTGTAAATCTTACACTGAGAGTGTTATTCTTACATTGAGAGTGTTACTCTTACATTGAGAGTGTTACTTTTACATTGAGAGAGTTGTTTTTAAATTGAGAGTGTTACTCTTACACTGAGAGTTTACTGTGATATTGAGAGTATTGATTGAAAGTGTTATTCTTACATTACTGTTTCTGGAGTGTAATTTACTATAAGAAACTTCGTTCCAACAAAATTTGACAAATCATTATCTATCCAGTGTACATCATAGATGAAATATAATATAATTCGAGAATGAATTCACGATTTTGGAACTCTTAGGGAGGGATTATTCGATAATTTCCAACCAGCAAATAACTATACAGTGAAGTGCATTTGGACAAATCGCCTAGTATACATAATGAGAATCTTTTTGAGATATTCAGTAGTAATACTATAAGTACTTCAAAATATTCAGGTTATACATCAATAACTTGTTGCATAATTACAAAGAGTGTCAGTATAACAGTTTAAATAATCCGACCGCGAAGCGGGAGGATTATTCTGTCAAACTAACACGATTTGTAATTATGCAGGAAGTTTGAGATGTATAATCGTATTTATTTTGAAGTACGCATTGTATTTGATACGATTATTTGTTGAGTATATTTAGTAAAAATGTCCGAAACGACTCATTTCTGAATAGTTATTGATAAACGTCAAAATTTGACGGTCCTGTTAGTTTTCGATTGGTAGAGCTACTCTATGTATAATCAGGTATTATCGAAATTATACAAGGTAACTTAACTAAATTGATCGTTCTGATTGGTTGAAAATCATACGAAAAAAATAATCAGAAGTTATGCCATAAGAACTTCAAAAGAATCAGGTTATACATCGATAACTTGTTGCATAATTACAAAGAGTGTCAGTTTGACAGTCTGAATATTCTGTCAAACTGACACGATTTGTAATTATGCAGGAAGTTTGAGATGTAAAACCGTATTTATTTTGAAGTACGTATTGTATTTGATACTATTATTTATTGAGTAAATCAAGTAAAACTCTCCGAATCGACTCATTTTTGAACAGTTACTGATAAACGACAAAATTTGACGGTCCTGTTAGTTTTCGATTGGTAGAGCTACTCTATGTATAATCAGGTATTATCGAAATTATACAAGGTAACTTAATTGAATTGATCATTCTGATTGGTTTAAAATTATACGAAAAAAATAATCAAGTTTAATTTTTTAATGACAAATTTTAGTAGGGTGCTTTTTCAACGCTTCACGTATTTTACACTAAGATTCTATGTTACGACCCTGTAAATAGCCATGTGGACAGTTATACTCCCTCGTTCTTTTCGGCCACTTAAAATCGTTCCAATCCTCTTATTAGCAACTCTATCTCGTCAAATATATCTCTTTGTTTCTTAATAGGGTGTCTAATTGTCCGTATACCATTTGAATATCTTTATATGGCGAAGGAGGAAAATCGCTCCATTTCCTGTATTATATTATTATTAACTAATTATTTTAAATATATTTTGTACACACCCGTTTAACGTCTTCATGCATTATTTATGCGCATTTGTGTATTTTTTATTTGTAATTATTTCATGAAGATGGGAGGGCTTAAATAAAAGGCAAAGTCATTAAGAAGTTTAATTACGAACAAGCAATCAAAATCTTTTGTGTAACTGCCACTTTTCCAATGGATACAGGTTGCAATGAAATACAGGAAGTTCTTTGCAAGACTTTCATTCTCCAAATTTTAATGTTGGTATATTTGAATGGTGATGATGTAAAGAAAGGCGCACACAGACGTAATTGAAGTGTCGGACGAGTTGCTGATATTTCAGGTCGATCTATTATTGTAACCCATCTTTAAGTGATAAAAAAGAAAATATTTTATTAAAATATTGCAAAACTAACAAATTATAATGTCATCATGGCCTTATCGTGAATTCAATTTTGAAAGATGTGATGCATAAGAAAAAGGAGTTCAGTCACTAAGATCCTATTTTTTGTAAAGTTTGAACGGAATAAATTATATATTAATTTGAATGGTTTGAACAATATTTCTTCCGTATTTGTGCAATTCTGGACTTCCATTCTCAAGTGTAAACTTGAGTTTACACTTGAGAACGGTTAGAGATACCCAACTAACCGAAACGTCGTGTATTTTAGTTTTATAATTTTGTTTTCACTATGTTATAATTTATTATTCACTAATCCTATTTTATTATTTTTCATATACTTCCAATGAATCCTACTAATTCATTGAATTTATTTTTTCAGCTATTCTTCCTTTTTGTTGAACTTACCATTCACTAATCAAATTACTTTCTTTCATTTTTGTTTCAGATTCTTCATAGATAATGGAAGTCCAGAATTCCACAAATACGTAATTAATTAGTAGTTTAGAAACACTGAACAATATGCTTCAATAGCAAAGAGATCGGAAAACAATAAAATAATTCATTCTATTGTAAAAAAGAGCTTATCGAAGTGCATTGCATGATGATAAGATATAATTGAAACCTATTATGGATCTCACCTCAATATCAATACACGTGCCAAATTTCAATCTGCAGAAGCTGAGGAGGTGAGGAAATTTTCAAAAAGCACGAAAAAACGAGAAATCTCCTCGAAATGATAGCTGCATAGGAAAATTCTAAAGGTAACTTCCCTAACATGAACTCAATACACGTCAACTTTTCAACTCTCTATCTCAATTTTAGAAGGTTTGGAGGTGCAAAAACTCTTCAAAAACCAGTTTTCCTACCTACATGAAACCTTTAAAAAGGGAGAATGCTAAATTTCGTATATTCCATAATCAATTTTCACATCTTTTGACCAATTAGTCAACATCCCCTTACATCAACCTAATCCACGTGGAAACTTCCAACACTCTGAATTAATTAAGGGGTGTTTGACGCAGCTAAAATCCTTCAAAAACAGAAGTTTTCTGCTCCATGAAATTCCAAAAGGCATTAGAAAAAGCAATTTCGAAAATAATGTTCATCAGTTATTTCCAAATCTTATGCCTCCGATTGGAAAATTTGCGTTCATGCACATTCGTGTCACTTCCTGGCCAAATGTTCGAAAAAAGTCAAAACGTTGAATGAATTTGCCAAAACTTTGATATTTATTTTGTTCAGCCTCAAAACAAACGAAATAGTTTCCAATTTTCAGCTCATTCGGTCTGACATGGGCCGCTGGAGAGGGAAATATGTACAGAAGTAAGAAAATTGAAAATTTTGTCCACGAAGTCTGTAACGGATATAAAAACCAACAGTGCGACATCTCTTATTTCCAGAGAAAATCCATCCATCCATAGGCTCTTTCGGTCCACCTTGGTCATGGGCTCTACTCAGTCTTTTCTGTCCTTTTCTATTTCTCGCCATGTTCATCCGTCCTAATTTGACTTACTTCTTTGAGTGATCTGCTAAAATACATCTAATTAACCCTTTATCTCACACATTTTTATTTTACAAGATAAAAATCTGATTAGGAACACTTACTCTTTAATTTTTTCACAATTTTGTGGGAATGAAAGTGAAAGTATTCTAGAAATATTACATAGTTTTTGATGGAAATAATAAATCCTTCCATCTCTGAAAATAAACATTTCGCTCACGTTGATAAGGAAGCCTTCCAAAACACATATCAATACGCATATAAGAATACAACTGAGCTTGGGAGTGTTACTTTTACATTGCGTTACTCTTACATTGAGAGTGTAATTCTTACATTTAAAGAGTTACTCTTACATTGATGGTGTTATTCTTACATTGGGAGTGTAACTCTTACATTGAAATTGTTACTCTTACATTGAGAGTGTTACTCTTACATTGAGGGTGTTAATATTTCATTGAGACTTTTACTCTTACATTAAGAGAGTTAATCACACGTTGGGAGTGTTGCTCTCACACTAAGAGTGTTATTCTTTCATTGAGAGTGTTACTCTTACATTGAGAGTGTTACTCTTACATTGAGAGTGTTACTCTTACATTGAGGCTGTTACTTTAGATTGGGAGTGTTATTCTTACATTGTTTTACTCCTATATTCAGAGTTTTACTCTCACATTTAGAGTGTTACTCTTTCATTGTGAAAATTACTCTTACATATAGAGTGTTACTCTTATATTGATAGCATTACTCTTACATTGAGAGTGTTTCTCTTATATTGAGAATGTTACTCTTACATTGAGAGTATCAGTCTTTCATTGAGAGTTTTACTCATGCGTTCATGCACATTCCTGTCACTTCCTGGCCAAATGTTCGAAAAAAGTCAAAACGTTGAATGAATTTGCCTAAACTTTGATATTTCTTTTGTTCTTCCTCAAAACAAACGAAATATATTCCAATTTTCAGCTCATTCGGTCTGACATGGGCCGCTGGAGAGGGAAATATGTACAGAAGTAAGAAAATTGAAAATTTTGTCCACGAAGTCTGTAACGGATATAAAAAACAACAGTGCGACATCTCTTATTTCCAGAGAAAATCCATCCATCTATAGCCTCTTTCGGTCCATCCTTAGTCATGGGCTCTACTCAGTCTTTTCTATCCTCTTCTATTTCTCGCCATGTTCATCCGTCCAAATTTGACTTACTTCTTTGAGTGATCTGCTAAAATACATCTAATTAACCCTTTCGCTCACACATTTTTATTTTAAAAGATAAAAATCTGATTAGGAAGACTTACTCTTTTATTTTTTCACAATTTTTTGGTGTACTCGAAAAAATTCTATGTAATCCATTTTATAGGAGGTGTGATATGTACAATATACTGTACATTGTGAGTAAACGCTACAGGTAGATGACTTGTACAATATATTGCACATTTTTAATAAGAAGTAGTGTATTTGGGATTTTGTAAAATGAAATGCAATTGAAGAACAACATATAAGGTTACACCTGATCATTTATTTGTGTGATATATCAAAAAACAATTCTGATTTATTGAAATGCATAAATGTATATTGAACTTAGTATAAACAAAATTCGTCCAAGATGTACTTTCAGAGAATTTGCACCTGGAAGAAAAAGATTTTTCATCAAAAGTACCTTCCTTATCATCTGAACTTCTTTCTTTTACCGTATTTTAATCATCATAATCGTTGCTTACTTCTACGTCCCTATCTCCTCACCCATAATCGTCATCACTAAGCCCTTCAATATCTGATAGGCCCTCCTCAATTAGTTTGAATAGTTGTTCTTCAGTTAACGGCACTTTTTTTATTTATTTTTCAACTCGTACTACTATGAAATGAATCTTATATAACAAGAACTCTAAATAACGACTTTTTTACCATACCTGTCGATTTCCGTTTACTCACAATGTATAATATATTGTACAGTAATATTTACTCCAATATAGAAGAAACAAACTAAATTTTCAGCAAGTTCACTATGAAAGTAACACACGTATCGGTTATCACCAAAATAAATATTGCAGACATGTCACAACATGTTTTGAAGTTTGAAGCGCTCATTTCAACATTCTGAAGTAACTGCTACAACTCAGTAAATTTTTTTTGGTAAACTACTCAACGCTAGGTGGAGGAAACAGTTTAAAATAGTAATAAGGATTAGCGATATTGATGAACTATTTATTTTATGGAAATTAATTTCAAATAAACTACGTTCACAGATGCAACTATTCCAATGGAATCTTTCAACCATATAAATCACAAACTTGCGGCCTATAATTCAATGATTCACCGAGCTTTTTCCATCGCTCTATCAGATAAAGATTTCAATATAGAAATTAATACAATATAACAACTAGCTTCGAATAATAATATTCCTATAAATTTTTAAACCGAATTATCAATCGTAAAGAACAGAAACAAACTTCCCGGTTACTATACTCCATAATGGAAAATCCAGGAAGAAAATATGCTAGTATAAGTTATATTGTTCAATTATCAAATAATATTTCCAACTATTTTTCAAAATTTGGTATAACAACATCATTTTTAAGTGGGTTAAACTTAAGCAAACTATTATTTGATCCAAACAAACAAGTATAAAAAATCTGGGGTATATAGAATTAAATGTGGTGAATGTCCAACAGCGTACGTTGGACAGACCGGACAAAATTTTGAATCTCGTTTCAAAGAACATATTTCTTCCGATAGTAAATCTGCGATATTCGAACATATAAAAACTACAAGGGATAAAATCACAATAAAAGATCTCAAAATTCTACATATTTGCAATAAAGGAACCACAATGAATCTGTTGGAAATTAACAAGCTTAGGAAAAAACCAGAATTCCAAACTGAAAACAACCAATTAGACCTCAATTCCTCTCCACTCCTAAATCTTTAAGGGTTAGATATAAATAGTTTTACCTGATATGTCTACATTTACTTGACAATGACGTGATAGTCGAAACCGGTAGTACTTATATTTTAAATACATTGTGTGGAAATAGACGAAAAGCATTTTTATTTCTGTTTATTGGTAATAAGAATATTTACAGAATACTACACTCTGTGAGTAAAGGGAATAGAAGCATTAACATTAATTAGAAGCCACATCCCTAACTAAACTGGACGAGAAATATTCAGAGAAATATTCCTTCACACTGCAGATAAAATAACACACTTGGATTTATTGCGCGTTAGCAATGAGACCACCCTGCTGATCGTCCGCAGTACTTATATGTTAAATACATTGTGTGGAAATAGACAAAAGGCATCTTTATTTCTGTTTATTGGTAATAAGAATGTTTACAGAATACTACACTTTGTGAGTAAAGTGAATAGAAGCATTAACCTTAATTAGAAGCCACATCCCTCACTGAACTGGACGAGAAATATTCAGAGAAATATTCCTTCACACTGCAGATAAAATAACACACTTGGATTTATTGCGCGTTAGCAATGAGACCACCCTGCTGATCGTCCGCATCTTAAACACATATCTCCGATTAACAAATATTTCTTACGACGTCCGCAATCAGCAAAATGATTAAGACTAATCTCTCCACCTTCGTAATTGCTACTTCAGTGCAGGACGAAGAGGCGAGGCCTGGATTCTATAGGCCTATAATTGGGAATCGTAAGAAATACTGAACCGTGCCTCATAACTCCTTGCGTCAAAAATCAATATCTTTCTTTCGGCGTTGATAAATAGCGGCCATACATATTGTATCAATCAATTCAACGATCAATGCATCAGGATTTCGCTTTATGATCCATGCGAGGCTACACACACGGTTTATAATTCATCTTTAGGTACTCTTTTCTTCGGTGTTAACTACCCACATGTGGAGGAATTATGTAGATATAAGAACCCATTACATCCGAGAGAATGAACAGAAGACCAAGCACCAACAAATTACAAAATTGTTGCTTTAGGAGTAAAGAGGTAGAGATGTTTTAACGGAAAACGATATCATTAAAGCACCTCAATTGTAGACTCATTTTTTGTAGATTAAAATAGAATATTTGAAATTGGTGTTTCATATTTTCTTAATTGGATGCGAAATTCTTAGTCAAATCTTGAGTTACTGAAACTAAATTCATTAAACGAGATTACACTTTAATCACGTCCGAAACATATTACTTACTGTGTATCAGTTTATTTCAAGAAAATATTTATTTTATTTTAAAAAAAAATTTCTTTATCGTATTTTAAAATCTCATTATTTAGAATATAATTGATATTCAATGCTTGAGTTAAAGTAAATATTTTACTTGAGAGGCTGTTTGAAATATATGAAGATATATTTATATATATATATATATATATATATATATATATATATATATATATATATATATATATATATATATATATATATATATATATACAAATAAAATTTTCTCTTGGGGTATGAAGCAACAATACAAGAATGCCAAGCTTTCGAAGTCATTTCACTTCTTCGTCAGGGTAACTAAACATTTTTTCCAAATCCATTACACAGAATATAACAACAATGTAAAATAACGAATACTAAGATTTACTGAAAAAAGTAAAATAAATGTTCAATGAATTTCTTCATCTTCTCAGTGAATCTTATTATTGTTATATTTTATCTAAATGTAGGAAAGATTTTTAGTAAATCTATGAAAAAGTAAAATGACTTCGAAAGCTTGGCATTGAATAAAAAATTAATACACATTTAGCTCTCTTTTTTATTGTTGCTGCATATCCAAAGAGAAAATTTTATTTTGATTAGCAATAACAGTCCTAGAGTTTTTGAAACACTTTTCACTAATCAAAAGTTTTGAGAAAGTCAGGAATTTCATCATGATACATTAACAATTCAATAAAGTCGTTTTTCCAATTCAATAGTATGGTATTGCTAAATAATATAAGTACATTTATATATATATATATATATATATATATATATATATATATATATATATATATATATATATATATATATATATATATATATATATATATATATATATATATATATATATATACAGTTATATATAGAAAGAGATAATGCATTTTCTAATTCATAACCTGCATACAAACGCAGCTGTTTATATGAGTTTCAGACTTTTTGATCCACATCATAACATCGTTTTCTAGTTGGGGTTGGACAAACTTAGAAATAAAGAAATAAAAAAACAAAATACTTAATTGTAGTAGATCATTTCACATTTGCAGTTCCTGTTTGAACACATCAACTTTAGGAGCAAGACCTTTACATTCTTATGTCTTCTACAGGACGTCGGACTAACCAAATCATTAGATACAGTAAGTTGAAAGCGGAGAAATATCAGAAGATTTTGCATTTTCATGGTCATAATATACGGAAGCAGCTGTTTACACTTCTTTCGAACTTTCTGGTCCTCATCAGAATCGTAAAATAATGTTGAACAAACTTGGAAAGGGATTAACGAAATAAATTAAATCCTTCAGTGTTGGAGAATATCACACATTTTGTATATAATTTTACCTATTTTTCGTGAAAAGTTATTTCAACTTTCTCTATCTCCTGTTAGTGTTAAAGAGCATAATAAAAATAAATGCGGTACAGACAAGGATTCAAACAACAACAAAAATATTTTCCAATAACTCACAACAAATAAGCGAGGTCAGTTTTCAAAATCGCAATGAAAATTACTATTCCTGGAATAACTTATTTTAACGAAGCAATTTCATGAAACGAGTGTCAGAATGGCATTCTATGAACCATTTCGTTTTCTGTTTTGACGTACATACAGTAAAATGCATTTAAATTGAAGTTCCAGATATTTAATGATGATACTAAACTTCATTTGAAATGCAATAATAATAATCAAAGAAATACATTAACTGGAACGAATGCCATTATTCAATAATCATCTATTTCAAACCGCGCCCTGTACATATTCATCATTTATGCATATTGTATGAAATATAAACAGGTTAGGCTGATAACCTTTTGGTAATATACGCCTTATGATAATTTGAGATTAATAATATAAATGCAACTAACTGAATGTACCAACTAATATCGAAACAAATTCTGGATATTTTCTCATTATATATTAACAGTGATATTTGAAATAATGCTTTATTATTACTATCACTAACTTTCACTCGAGACTTCCCTCACATTGAAGTCCTTAAATAACTGTTAGAGATCATTGAAAGGCACCTACTTAAATAAAATAATAAGTTAATTGTTTTCATTGCTCACTACAAAAAATGAACCATTTAAATTACTAAGATTTAGAAAAATATCAATGCTTATCGAATAAATTCCTCTTCAGAAGAGCACCAAACACAATATAATTCTAGGATGCTACTGTATACTATATTATATGTTCAGTGAAAATATGTGAAGATTGGATGCACGCCAACACGCTACATATAGTTGGCCATGGAAAAAGCATTTCGAAACGGAAAATTAAACAAAAAACAGTAAAAAGAGTGAGAAAATGAATGTAGACGCCTAACCTCAAAATTGGAAACATATTGCTTAAAGGTGACAGAAAATGAAAATAAATAAATAAAAAATAGGATTAAAACTAAATGAGAACGGCATAATTTTTTTTGTTTGAATTGCTTTTTGCTGATTGTGCTCTCATTTACTAACTTTATTATTTTTCAAAAGGACGCCATATGGCGTTGAATTCTATGTATAATTATATGCCCTTTAGAAACAATATTCTTTTATCCTATGTCCTTCACTATATTCTTGAAAATATCTTCACGAAATTTCATTATGATCTGTTGAGTAGTACAAACTCGCACATTCGCATTTATAATATCAGTTATGAAATTATAAGTAGTCAAAAACTCATAATTTGAAAATCGAAATAATCAAAGCAGCTTGGTTATCAAAATTCTGATGAAAATACTCATGAAAAATTAACAAACCAGTGATCAATAAACTACAAAATTTGAAAAAATTATGTGAAATTGATGATGAACTTCCTGGAAAATTAACTGCTGCCTTACATTTATTAATCGACCTCTGTATATCTGCAGTATATATGCATTAGAAATGCATATATTTCCAGTTTTCCATATGGTTTCAATATTTTGACGGACACTGTGTATATATATATATGAATATATTTATTATATATAGATATATAGATATATATATATATATATATATATATATATATATATATATATATATATATATATATCCATATATATATATAGACTTTTGATTAAATGTGACATGATGCTCTGTATATATATATATATATATATATATATATATATATATATATATATATATATATATATATATATATATATATATATATCCATATAAATATATATATATATATATCCATATATATATATATATATATATATATATATATATATATCCATATAAATATATAGACTTTTGATTAAATGTGACATGATGCTCTGGCTGTTGTTTCGAATACAAGGCTTACATGGGCCAATCATTATGAAATATTAGAGCACACTTTGTATAAATTGATATTTTTTATAAGGCTCATAAGGCAAATTATTATAGCGAAAACAGCACTACAGGTCTACTTCAAATATTTCCATTCGAAAATGATTTATGGTTTGTAAATATGAGGTATGTCTGTCCATATTTTCAGAATCTCAGTTGCTCAAAAAGAAGCTATAAGAGCTTTGGAAGGAGTAAATACTGGAACACAATGTAAACGATTAGATATTCGTCAAATATAGAATACTGACTTTAACGTCAGAACTCGCAATAAGACTGACTGTAAGTGTTAAACAAAATATCACAACATATGTGACCATATCGGAGAGCCAGCCATATAACATTCAGAATAGCAATCATTTGGGCATATCCAGAACTAAGTAAAATAATAGTTAGAAACAAACAACGGGCATTATGTTCTATAATAAACTCCCACACACATGAAGAACGCTGCCTGTAAGTGCATTGAAGAAACATCTGTAAGAATATTTCATACAAAATCCTGTTTATACCGTAGGAGAGATAGATCGCAAATACAAACCATTTTATACAATTTTGAATTGTACATTAGATTGACAGTTTCAATAAATTATCAGTTATAATATCACAAGAGCATCGAAAATAATCGATTATACTTCCGAGTCACGAGACGTATTTTGCGAAACATCCACGAGAGCGCAGCTCGAGTGATGTTTTAAGAAAATACGTCGAGTGACGAGGTCAGAATAATCGATTATTATCGATTGCTCGAGTGGTGTTCGTTACGATTATATAACGAATAAAAAATATTATTTTTTTTTGACACGGGGCGAAACACCAAGACGATTATATCACGTCGTCAAGGGTATATTCACTTATCAATACGCAGTAGTTATGCAAAATTCACGGATTCTATCGGCTTATTCATACATGAATTATATAATCAGTAGTAATACTAAAGTAGTTCAAAATAATCAGGTTATGCATCGATAACTTGTTGCATAATTACAAAGAGTATCAGTTTGACAGTCTAAATATTCTGTCAAGCTGACACGATTTGTAATTATGCAGGAAGTTTGAGATGTAAAACCGTATTTATTTTGAAGTACGCATTGTATTTGATACGATTATTTATTGAGTAAATTAAGCAAAATTTCCGAATCAACTCATTTTTGAACAGTTATTAATAGACGTCAAAATTTGACGGTTCTGTTAATTTAGGGAACATACCCAAACTACGTGACCCGTTCAGGGGGGAAGGGGGGTCTTCAAAATACTACGATTGGTCAGAGGGGCGGGGGTAGGGGTTAGTTTTTTGTCACGTAGTCAATGTCAGTCGTGTTCGTTGAACATGATTGAGATAAAAGATAAATGGGAATAAAAGAAAAAGATACTTTTGTTTTTAGTAAATTAAGTTCCTGGTACATAGGTTTTTTCTTCTTGAGAATATTTTTTTCACCTGTAAATTATAGGTATGTAAATGGTAGCCAATTTTCGATGTTTGTATGGAGTATCTCAGTAACTATAGAAGGTAAAAAAAATGGAGTGCGCATACTCAATCTCTTTTATCGAGACAAATTCACTGGCGAAACCCAAAATTCGCTGTCTTCTTTAGTTTTCGAGTTATAAACAAAAATTTCATTCGAGTGTGCATATCATGGTTGTTTGTGAAGTTACGAGATAATAACTTTTACATTCTTTAGGCACTTTTTTCTGTATAAAACAGTGGTATAACTGTATTTTTTCGAATGGGAATGTTGGTTGGATCGGATTTTTTCATTTTCTAACGATGTATAATATGTCAGGTTGCTTTTGATGTGTAAGGCTTTAATAGCAAGAATAATATTTGAGTTCATTCCCTTTTACGTTTTTTATATGTACCTATTCCTTATGGCACGTGACATCTATGACAGAGCTTGTCCATTTCTTTCCATCATAATATCAATTAACTGATTTAATCGTAAAAGTCAGGATGTCGTACAAAAATTACGAGAAATATGATATGTTAGAAAGCTTTATTCAAAGTAATAACAGTTGTGATATTACATCTGAGATATGTTTCAATGGCTATCCAGGAAGAACACAACCTAATAAATCTATTTTCAACTGATTAAAAGAAAATCTAAATAATTGTGAATCATTCAACAAGCCAAGACAAAAATATTAGATATTTACATAATTTTTTTTATAAGACATTACAATTATAAACAACAATACAAATTACAATAAATGTTCAAACTTATGTTCATTGTGGTTGATACATAAATTATATCTCTTTATAACATTCTGAACTATGAATATGAATATTTTAAACTGAATTCACAAAGTATAAAATTTACGTGGCTGTCGTGTTTTAACGTATCATATAAATATCAAGAAAATCTTAACTAACGGTACTTCGAAATTTTGAATCAGTAAATTATTGAGGAATTCATGTACAATCCACCCTTAGTTGAGACACATAATCAGTTCCAACATGATGGTTCACCGCCTCATAATATAAGTACCGTTTCAAAATTGTTTAATACTAATTTTGGAAATAACTGGATGATAAATAATATTCCAGTGAGGTCGCCACCACAATCACCTGACTTAACACCACTGGATTTTTTCTTTTGAGGATAAATAAAAGACAATTATATAAGAAAACCAGTAACAATATAAATGAACATAGACAAAATTTTATGGAATGTGAATTACATTTCAAATATTGATATTGTATATATGCATAATGCCGTTTAGAATATTATAAAGATAGGTATGTAATTTATGTATCAACCATAAAGAACATCAGTTTTTAACAATATTTATTGTAATTTGTATTATTTTCGTATATTTGTAATGTCTTATAAAATTATATGTAAATCTCTAGCGGGATAAAGAGTTGTAAAAAATAGGTCACGTAGTTTGGGTTCGTTCCCTTACTCTATGTATAATCAAGTATTATCGAAATTATAGAAGGTAACTCAACTTAATGGACCGTTCTGATTGGTTGAAAATCATACGAAAAAAATAATCATTATTATTATTATTATCAAGAGTATATATAAATATCTGTTTATATCGTAAATAATGATAGTCATTAAAATAAGATGATCATCATAATTAGTAAAAGTTCATTTGCTTATTACCAGCTTAATAGCCCAAGAATCACCTTAGGCACCTCCGACAATTTGAATTTAAATTGTGTTCAGCTCTTTTGATAATATCGGATTAAATCTCCTCAGATGTGAAAAACTCGAGTGCATTTAAATCAATAGGGATACGAACGATAAACAAGGTGCAAGGCAATTACAGTCGGTCTTTTTCGGTACCATCTCCGATAACACTTCAATTATGTCACCTTGTTCTGACTAATGGTGGCTATAAAGTAGCTTTGGCTTGAAATTGAGATAGTTGGAGAACAGAGGAACAGCTTAATAGTGCCCGCTTATTTTGATGCCAAATCGATATTTCACAGCAATAAGTAAAGGTTTCTCATTTAAAAAAATTATTAGTTTTAAGCGAAAATCAATTTTTGTATTTAAGGAGGAATTGCAAAGTTTTTTGATTTTCAGTCGTATGCAACAATATTTGACATTTGCGAGTAATAATTTTGGTATTTAACGATGAATTGCAAAGTCTTTTGATTTTCAGTAGTATGCAACAATATTTGCTATTTGCGAGTAATTTATTCGTATAGATAAGTATCATTTTGTATATGGATTTGGCGGAAAGAACTTTAGAAGCAAGCATGTTCAAGTTACAATTCACTATTTTAGGTGAAACTTGGATTTTGTCAAATGCTTACAATTCAATATAGTAGTAAAAGAAAAGCGTTAGCAGCAGAGCACCGTCACTAAGATCGTAATTTTCTCGCGAAGTGCATCGCGCCGAGATGCTACTCGACGGAATAAAATATTGGTTGAAAAACCACGTTTTGAGAAATTAATTGGTTTTATTTAATTCTTAGTGTTATCGAGACACGTCCGTGGCAATGGAATGAAGTAAACTAGGACATTTATTTGAAACTAATCAAACAAACCTCCTAGCGGAGCTGGTTATACGAGTTCACGAAACATCGAAATATCCCCATTTACCTTTAGACGGTAAATGTTAGAAATATTGAGTTGTTTATCACAATCAACGGAAATTATAGACGGACTGTTTCGTCCTTGGGGCTCATCAGTATCATCCATCCATCGAAAGTGATAACCAATCGAATATTTCAAACGTTCTTATATTTTCCTTCTAGTAACACAATGGCATATAAATATGACACAGCGTCACCAGTCGGAAACAAATGAACCACATCTCACAGATAGATGAAACATTTCGGCAACGAGAACTCGTACGTCCTGAAACCCGAATGTGGCTACTATATTCGATAAGCTAGAGTAAGGTTGCTACATCAATTCGATGTAATGCAACATTTACACAAAGCCAGTAACAACCACTCCGAATTTTATCCCTCCAAAAGAATATAAATCAGAATTCTTCGTGTTATCGAGACACGTCCGTGGCAACATTTACCATCTAAAGGTAGATAGGGATATTTCGATGTTTCTTGAACTCGTGTAACCAGCTCCACTAGGAGGTTTGTTTGATTAGTTTCAAATAAAGTTAGTCCTTGTTTAATCTATTATATATATATATATATATATATATATATATATATATATATAATATATATATATATATAAAAATATATATATATATATATATATATATATATATATATATATCATAGCTGTAGCCTGGGAAGGGGGTTAGGGGGACCATAGCCTACTAAAGTTTCGAGAACTTTTCAAAACTATCATTGGCACATCTAATGAAATATTTGTCATAACTTTTCCCACTTAAAAAAAAATATTAAAATATTGCATAATAACGGATTATTGTTCTTCTTTCTTATGTTTTGTAACAGCTGTTAGTATTTAATGTCATTCTATTGATTGATCTGATCCATTTAATGAAAAACTATGAAGGTTCAACAAAAATACTCTAACAAAACAAAATCATTTATCATCAAATAATATTTCATATGGGCAACTTCATCCAAATTTTGGGCCTGACCTGACCCTCCTTGAAACATTTTCCTGGCCACGGCCTTGATATATATATATATATATATATATATATATATATATATATATATATATATATATATATATATATGTGTGTGTGTGTGTGTGTGTATGTGTATGTGTATGTGTGTGTGTGGTTTCTATTTTTTTATACATCATAAAAATAAATACTTGTATCAATAATTCGATCAGTTCAATTAAGGTATGATTGGACTAGAGGTAGGCCAGAAATCCATTGAATACCATATATTACAACCCCTACTTCTTCGCAACGTTCGTGGCTCAAATGGTAAACCCTTAATTTTCTGAACGTGAAAAACTGCTTTGCATAGATTAAGAACCACGAATACCTCCAATATTCATGGGGACAATGTTTATTTCATGTCGCTCCGACCCATAATGTACGCTAGAATATGCAAATTACAAGTTACCTTTATGATTGCTGCCTTTTCTAATTATATTATCGTACCCCTACCGGAGTTCGATTTTCTAGCGCTGTTATACAATGCGACGATTGGTAATTTCTTTGATTCAGGGGAACTAATCAGGACTTGAGTCCGCAGTGAATCTATAATTCTGTAAATGGAAATCGACCGTTTCATGATAGGCAATTTTTGAAGCGGCGGAGTCCTGACACGACAAAGAAGGAATAAGGAAACCATGTTAGGGAAATGGAGTATTTCTATGTTGAAATGGGTGTACAAAATGATATACATTAGATAATTTCACCAAATTTACGTTGGTTTCCAACTTTTACTTAAAAAAGTATTATTAAAGTATTTAAAAATACCCTTAACAGCATTTCATAAAATATTTAACAAATTCAACTCATTCCTTTGATAGTCCATCAGCTTAAAAAGACGATAGGTGTTTTGGTACACACAGTTTTGTGTCTCATAATGACATTTCAAAAAATTTAGGATTGTTTATATTAAGATTTATAGATTACTTCAAAAGCAAATTCAAACTATTTTCAACAATGATCTTTGCAGGGGAACAAGGTATAACAAAAACAATATTTTTATTAGGGCAATGTTCAATTTAACATTTTTTCTAATACCTCTATCCCAAAGATAGGTGGGTATGTATTATTATGCAGAATCACCAAGCAATAAGTAAGTCTTCAGATATATACATATATATATATATATATATATATATATATATATATATATATATATTATATATATATATATATATATATATATATATATATATATATATATATATATATATATATATATATATATATATATATATATATTCAATATATATATATATATATATATATATATATATATATATATATATATATATATATATATAGATATATATATATTCGATATATATATATATATATATATATATATATATATATATCTAATATATAAAATTCTCGTGTCACGGTGTTAGAAGTTGGACTCCTCCAAAATAGCTCGACCGATTCGGATAAAATTTTGTGTGCGTATCGGGTAGGTCTGAGAATCGGCTAACATCTATTTTTCATCCCCCTAAATGTTAATTTTTAATTTTTATTTTTCAGACAAAATTTTCTGTTCTATTATTTATATGATACAACATTCAAAAATACATACAATTCTTAATTTTCACCCCTCTATGATCCACCCCTATTTTTTATTTGTTAAATTCCTCCGAAATGGCTCGACCGATTCTAATGAAATTTTTTTTGGATATCGGTTAGGTCTGAGAATCGTAAAACATCTATTTTTCATCCCCCTAATTTTTTTTTTATTTTTCAGATAAAATTTTCTGTTCTATTTTGTATATGATACAACATTCAAAAATACATACAACTCTAAATTTTCATGACTTTACGATCAACCCCTATTTTTTATTTGTTTAATTCCTTAGAGATGGCTCGACCGATTCTCATAAAAATTTTTTTGCATATCGGTTAGGTCTGTGAATTGGACATCTATTTTTCATCCACCTGAATAATGAGGGTGGTCCACCCCTTGATCTTTTTTAGTTTTCAGACAAAATTTTATGTTCTATTTTTTATGATAAAGTATTCAAAAATACATACACCCCTGAATTTTCAACGATAAATTATGTTTTATTTGTTAATTATAAACTTCAATTTTTTTTGCAAGTTTGTTATTTTTATTTTGTCATGACTAAAATAAATGAATAAAAAAATTCATACTACTCTCATTTTTTCTCCCTCCTACAATCAACACCTTTTTTTCCATCGCGATTTTCATTTTTTTGAATTTTATTCACAGTTACACAATAGGGTTGCAAGATGGCAATCGAAAATAACAATAGTCGATCTGAGAATAGTTCGTAATATATTTTTCATACCCCTAAGTGATTAGGGTGGTTCTCCACAAACATTTTCATGAATCTTTTGGACAAAATTTTTTTCAAATTTTTTTATGATGTTGCATTAAAAAATACATACAACTCTAAATTTTCACCCTTCTATCAACAACTTATATTAATAATTTGAACAACGTTTGCCGGGTCAGATAGAGTGATAGGTAGATATAATGATAGATAGATAGTTAGATAGATAAGTATCTAGATAGATAGTTAGATAAATAGATATAAATCGGCAGATGGATGAATAGACAAAAAGATAGATAGATGAATATAATTTATATGGCAGAACGACGTTTGCCGGGTCAGATAGATTGATAGATATGTATATAGAAAGATAGATAGATAGAATGATAGATAGATAGTTAGATAGATAGAGATACATTGGCAGATAGATGAATAGATAGAAAGATAGATAGACAAAAATAATTTATATGGCAGAACAACGTTTTCCGGGTCTGCTAGTATATATATATATATATATATATATATATATATATATATATATATATATATTTATATATATATATATATATATATATATATATATTATATATATATATATATATATATATATATATATATATATATATATATATATATATATATATATACTAATATATATATATAGTATATATATATATATATATATATATATATATATATATATATATATATATATGTATATATTCATTCTGACCTCTGATTGTCATTCTAATCATTCTAAAAAATCAAATCATGAAGAATATACAATTTGACCATGGTCATTAGTGAACAAGGAACTCACATACGCCACAATTACAGTAGTCATCTTTAATTCAATAAGTATGTACTTATTCTCGCGAAGTAATTCTGCATTTTAGATCTAAACAGTGAATGAATTGTTGGTTTCCAATATCTTTGGTGGATGGCGCTATGCGATGTTATCCATTTAGTAGTCCGACCTCGATTCATATTACGGTAGAATTAAAAATTTGTTTATTCACTCTGAGTAGAATAAGCTGCACTGCAGATATCTAATAAGATCGAAACAGTTGTATACACAATTTGAGTCGGGGTGACTTGATGTTTTCTATAATTCACCGTTGGATTGCGAATGAAGATTTCGCGTCACGGAATACATAAAAACAGCTACCTTGGAGAGTTGTTTCATAATTTTTAAAATTATTGAAAAATGAAAAATGGCTTTATTGAACCAGTTTAAGTTTCGTCATGAAATTTATGACTTCATCAAAACTTTTTGCTGAAAAAGAGAAGTGAATATATAAATAAATAAAGACATATATATATATATATATATATATATATATATATATATATATATATATATATATATATATATATTATTATATAATAATAATATTATTATTATTATATATTATATACAAGGTAGTCCAGAATTATGGATTATTTTTAGAGGTGATAGTTCATCCAAAAATTAGGTTACTTCTTCATGTTCGGTTATTCTCAGAAGCGAATAATAGGCAATTCAACCCTTCAATGGGGTAAACTGAAAACGTTATTTTTTGAATATCTCCACAACGGTTTTGTTTGAGAAGTTCATAATATAGGAGTAATAATAAGTATAACTAATTTAATGTCACCGCTCACCCCATATTCCTTATGAAGACATCAGGATAGTATTGAAAGATAAGGAAGGGCTATTATGTCACAGTTTCTTGTTTTCCATTAATTTTTACGAAATTCCTTCAAAAATTGTTTCCTTAGACTATTACGCAAAAAAGTACTCGTGTAGCATTCCGATAAATATCACCGTTTTTAAGTTATTCAAACTAGAATGTATGCATGCATTTCACTTTAATTTTCACAGTTCTTCACAAGGTACATCAAGTAGACTTTGGAATTGAGACTTACTTGTATTACAAATGACTCTCTAACTTTGATATCACATGTTCCCCGATTAATAGGGTAGAACAATCCAAGAAATAAATATGTAAAGAAATTTTTTTTTTATTATTGTGAACATAATAACCTTCACTTACTTTTCGAAATGAAACTGTATTCATAAGAGATGAAGTAGTTGGCGACATAAAATCAATTAGACTAATCACTCCTACAATATGAACTACCTAATCAAAACTAAAAAAAAAAAATATATATATATATATATATATATATATATATATATATATATATATATATATATATATATATATATATATATATATGTATATATATGTAATATATATATATATATATATTATATATATATATTAATATATATATATATATATATATATATATGTATATATATTTATATATTTATATATATATATATATACATATATATATATATATATATATATATATATATATGTATATATGCATAATATGCATATAGATATGATAAAGTTCGATGAAATCTCGAAGAAATGTGATATTCAATACTGGTCCTTCCACATCATCATTCAAATCAAAATCATTAAAATATCTCCAATCGAAAAATCCGAACCTGAATATTAAATTAGACCAGTTCGATCGTCCTGCATGTTGAAATATGTATCCAACACCTCGTATATCCAAGTCCGAATATGCTCAAGTACGCTGAGATCGCTATTATAAATCGACCGACTTTAACCTAATCGGGAAGAATTTTTACATGAATTTTCTCTAAAGACCACCGCCTAGATGACTTATTATAAAAATTCAGTCCAATAACGTTGATACTCTCTAAGCGGAGCCCGAATTCCACAACTGTGGTTACCTGGACATTGACATATTTGAAGACATTACTGCTCTTTGTAACTACCGGTTAAAGTTCTTCGGGCTATTTTTTCCTTTTATATATTGAACAAACTCGTTCAGCTTCATTTACTATTATGGAGAAGTACCTTCAAAATGCATTATTATGCATATGCTAAATTCCATGTAGTTGCGGTTGAATAGCTGCAGCTTTTTCTCAAAATATCCAAGAGAAATATTAAACCGTTTCAACCTTCATCAATTATGTATTGAATTTCAGTTTAAAGTCAATTTGGAGGTTTATATTTTTTATATATACCTCGATAATACGTTCTAATATAGTTAATGTCCGTATTTGATACAGAAGCAAATTATCATTATGTGTACATTTGCTAAAATGTTATTTCCATCGAGGTCTTTCATTCTATTATTAAAATTTCAATGCCTACATATTTCGTTGTGAAATATTGCAATTATATCAATTCAAACTATTCTGTACTGCCATGAAGTGTGAGGTTGTCTTCTGAGGATTTTTCACTTATTTATTTGAACGAAAGACATTCTGCGAATTAAAGATAGACCTAAAACTGTGTCCTGCGTGACAGACACGTATCTGACAAGACAGAGGCGCTTGGCATGCGCATCAGCTGTATTCGTATACCAATGCATATCGTTTTTTTTTAACTCAAGGGACCTACTGTTTCACAGCAGTTCCGAACGGCAAATGGGCTTGAATCTAAGTCATTACCCAACAGATCAAATTTCAGAACAACTTAATTTTGTACATACAGAACACCCAAGAGCAAGGTGGGACTCGAACACACGATCCTCGGTTTACAACCGATACACCGTACCGCTGGGCTACCGAGGCCTCCATATTGTTATTTTATTAATGAAGAATGAATTGTTGAAGTTATTCAGAAAAGTTGAGGATAGTGCTAGAAACGCGTTATACACTTCCGATTCGCCCGAAAGTACCTCATAAAAAGAGTACCAACTTAATTTCTTTCACATTTTTATGAAATATTACTGATTTACTTGAACTAATATTATCAGTACAGATTAACCCATTCATATAACAAATATGCATTTGAAAAAATCTCACGTGAGATTCAGGGAGGGATGAGGGGATCGAGCAAGAACTTACGACATCTCACTAAATGGGGGAGGGAGAGTCTAAAAATGGCCAAAATTCTCTCACGTAAGAGAAAAAATGATGGTTATAGACCCAAAAAATCGAATGTGTTTAACAGGGAGGATGTGAATGAGTTCATGCTTGAAGCCCCCGATGGAGTACGGTCTTAGATCGCAGCGCGACAGTACAACAGCAAAGAAGGATTTATGCGCCTTCATACTCACAAAACGAAATGCGCATGCAGTGCTGCCGGACTTTCGTAACTTTCCTGAACTAGTAAAATGTTCAAATATTTACATTCTTTAGGTTATGGTTATGATGTTTATGAAAAGGAAAACAACATATAGATTAGTCAGGAGGAAAAAATTATGTTTTCACAATTTAGATATTAGTAGAACTGATAAAATGGATGGAAACAAATGATAATTACTTTTATGGTTTGTGGAAAGTATAAGTCAATGTTGGGTGAATTCACAGTGACAAAAAGTGACGAAACTCAGGTTTGTCATTTCAATATAATTCAATAGTACATTGATATAAGATCTCACATGACGACTTTTAATGCGCGCTTCTTTATGCGATATCAAAATGGAAAGAGCTCAAACCAGCCTGTCGGAAAAAATACGTTTTCGTCAATTCCAAGTAAAATTGCGAAATTTTGAAGTTTGAGAACTTCAAAATGTGTACTGGACACTCTTTCAAAAGAACGTCGGCAACTTCATTAGCAAATACTGGAGTTGATGTATTAGCTATCAAGCGACATGGTGGATGGAGATCCGCTGATATTGCGGAAATTTACGTAGCTGAGAGCCTCAACAATAAAAAGGAAGTAGCGAATAAAATTTTATACAATAAGACCCAGCCAGAAGTCTCTTGCACTGCTTCAACAGTGACAGAAACATTGGTTAGAAATGAAGGAGACAGGAAATGTAATACACATCGAGAAGAAACGAGAAAACGTGTTTCCAAATTTTGTTAATAATGTGAATAATTGTAAGAATTGGACCATTATTATTCATTTCAATTAATATCGCCGGATGTTTGTCCGGATTTTTGTAATATGTTGATGAAATCAAAAATTAAATTTACTTATAATAATTTTAAATTATTATTTCCCTATGGATGTAGGTTGACATCATGTCGTTAAGGGCAACCAATACCTTGTGGTGTAACTTTCACTTACGTTTGTCAAAGAAGTGTGACAATAGGTTGCTTACAATACAGGGAGGGGAAAAAATACTTAAGATAACGTATGGTATATGACTACTTTGAATTATTTACTTAAATTATTATAACTCTATGTTTACACCTATCGTATAATACACTGGTATTTTAATCCAAATTACCACAAAATCGATACTCATCAATTATTAAAGCCCATTTCTGGAAAAGTATAGATCTTTTCGAATTAATGCGTTGCCAGCTTTATTGTTTAACAGTACAGGTGTACTGCAAACTTTCGCTTTCGATAATGTATATAATTTTGAAATTATTCGCCACTAAAAACCTCTACTTGCTTCTTAATTATTAATGCGACACAGTTAAAATAAAAATGGGTCATTCATTCTTTTAACCGTAGTTAATGTTAGTCTTCAGGGTTATTGCAGATGTACAGGCTAATGATGATGCATATTATTTTATACCCGGCCTGAGGATGCAACGCTTGATCGGCTAAGATTTCTCCACAGGAACGGACTGATCGATTTTTCCCGAAACGCTGAAACAAAAGTTTGCTTATAATCACTGCATCAATGGATTCAATAGATATCTTATGAGTTAAGATTGTAAAGAATGCTTCAGCTCTAGTCACTAAAAATACGTGAGTTATAGCACACGTAGTAGTTAACGAAAGAGATTTGGCAACATGGTAGAAAAAAGTACAGCTTACGAATAATGAAATTAAATGCTCTTACATGAATAATGAAGAGAGAATTGAATGAATATCGAATTGATGGAATCAAGAAGAATCATAAACAATTGACAAATAATTAAGAACTATACCTACATGTGTACCAGTATATTTGAATAATATGCTTATGAACAATACACATAGTATGAACAATTAATTCCTTGCCAGGGAGAAATAAATAAAATATAAATGAAAAACTAAATAACTATATATATATATATATATGTATATATATAAATATATATATATATATATATATTATATATCTATATATATATGTATATATATATATATATATATATATATATATATATATGTATATATATAAATATATATATATATATATTGTAAATCAAACTTCACAGTTTTTGATTTTCACTATATTTTGTTAACATGACAATTGTATCTAATTTTTCTTTTTTGTAGCTTCTTTTATGTTCTGATATTCGAACTGCAAAGTTCCTGCCAGTTTGGCCAACATATACTTTAGGACATGAACCACAAGTTAGCTTATAGATCCCTGATTTATTTTGTTGTGTAGTTTTATCTTTCGAATTTTTAATGTTTTCCAATGGTATTCTGAGTTTTGCATGCTATTTTTAAATTTCGATTTGACAAAAAGGTTGACATTTCGAGTGTTGGGTCACCTATATAAGTTAGTAATTTAAAGCTTTTATCATTATCTATTACTTTCGGATACACTTGAAAAATGGCTACCTTGTACAATCTTCTTGTTGAAATATTATATTATTTTTGGAGGATATCCATTATTTTCCGCTATTTGTTTTATGATTTGTAATTCCTTAGTGTAATTTTCTTGTGATAACGGTATATTAATGAGTCTATTTATCATGCTATTATTTACATGCTGCTAATTTATGTTGGTAAGGATCTAAGATGTAAGTTTTGAGGCCCATTCAATTAGTTATATAGTATATTATATATATATATATATATATATATATATATATATATATTATATATATAATATATATATATATATAATATATATATATATATATTATATATATATATATATATATATATATATATATATATATATATATATAATATATATATATATATAATATATATATATATATATATATATATATATATATATATAAATATATAATCTCTGGATAATTATTAGCAATAACAGGCTTGTTGAATCTCAACAAACTCGATTTTATTAAAAAGTTGACGTTTCGCCACAACAATCGTAGCTTTATAAAATCTTTTTATAGTTTTGATAAAGCCACGAATGTCGTGGCGAAACGTCAACTTTTTAATAAAATCGAGTTTTTTGAGATTCAACAAGCCTGTTATTGCTAATATAATCAAGAGATTAGAAATAGTTCACAGGCAACAATAATTCGAATAATTATTATATATATATATATATATATATATATATATATATATATATATATATATATATATATATATATATATATATATATATATATATATATATATATATATATATATATATATATATATATAGTAATAGTAAATATTAAGATTTGTTGAAGTTATAACTGAAAACCAGCAGCATTAAAAAGCCACTTCACCCTGTTGAATCAGATTGTTGCCATGGATATCTCTATTATGGGGGCCAAATTATTAAGATTCACATAGAAGATATCAAGAAAACATTGAACAATTTTCAACCTTTCAGGTAACAAGTAGTCTTCTGCCAAGGCCGCATCCATAGCAACAATCTTATTTAACAGAGTGAAATGGCTGATTTTAATGATGAAGGTTTTTAGTTATAACTTGAACAAAGCTCATTATTTTTCGCTCCAACCTTTACAGTTGTATGCATTTCAAATTAATCTTTCGATTAAGGATCTACTTAAACCTTACTCTAGTTTGAGTCAATTGATCGTGCTTCAACATTTTTGAGATCCCGAAGATTTAATGAGTGTCGTTTGAAGGAGGACTATCTTGTTCAAGGGACGAGAATTACTTTATACATTCTCTCTCTTTCCCTCTTTTATATACGTGATTTATGGGTTAAGGCTTCAGAAAGAGGTCCTATAGATATTTGGACAACTCACTTTCACCAAGTGAATATGGTTCTATATCGTCTATTATCTATAATTTATTGTCATGGCGAACTTTCTTATCAACGGTAAGAGTCGAATAATAGTCACTACTAGATAAAACTCAAGAATTTGTTGAGTTTTCACACTGAAAACATTAGAAAACTCAAAAAAAAAACAGGAAAGCAACTATCAACCACGAGAATCAAAGGGCAAAACTAAGTTTGTTTGCCTACCAGCGAAAATGGCGGACAAGTCAAAGTCACGTGACCTACAATGGTCAATTAGGTTAGGTTAGGTTTGGTTGAGTTTGCTTAGGTTTCGTTAGGTTTGGTTATGTTAGGTTTGTTTAGATTATCTTATATTAGGTTGGGTAAGGTCAAGTTAGGTTAGGATAGGAAAGTATGCTCCATGCACCAAATGAGCTTAATTAGTATGGCCCAGTACAAATGACTCACATAATTATCTTAAACTCACACTGATAAAGTATCTAAGTACTACTATATTATGGCTTCTTTCAATTCGACAACCTGACGAACAAGATTTCAATTATTAAAGGATACTTTCCAGTGCAGTAGCACTTAAAGAATAATGGTCATTATCGTATACACATGGCCTATAATAACGATTAAATAATATCAGTAGTATATCAGGTGGTAGAAATACGGAGGTCGAAGCAAAATGCTGGAAATTTAAACACATTGCAAGCAACATGTGTGGAACTTATATTGAGAAATTGTAATTCCACTTATATCTTGATTTTTTCTCAACCGGACAGCAAATTATTGGTGCTGACATTATTAGGCTGCAGGTCATTCTAAAGATCACTCCAGAATTCTACAATATGCAATCTGTTCTTGTACACCCCGCAATTACGTGCACAAATTAATATTGGGTAAATTGCTTTTTAAGAGATTTCCATATTCGATCGCGTTGATGATTCCGAAAGTGAATTCTTTTCCTTAACAGGCCTCTCAATTTTCGGTGATTATTGAAATTAACTTATTAGTTTCATTTTCACTTACCATCAATACACGCATCAATTTAATTCTCGTCGTTGAATAATTCCTGTATGAAACCTCCTTAACCGGGTGAAATTTCGGTAAGAATATTTATTATGTGGACCGGCTCTAATGAAATTCTTGTTGATTTTTTTTACCAGAGGTCAGTCAAAACGTTTCAACATATTAATGACATTAATGCATGAATTCAATTCATACAGTCGTTTTTTCAATCATTGTAAAATCATTAGGAAAAAGATAGTCTTTTTCTTACTTTTTATATAATGCACTGCCTTCATTTATTAACGAATGATCACGTGTAATGTAGGTTTATGTTACTGTAAAACTCCGATCTTCGGTAAATCCTAAGATTTTCCGGTAAAACAAGAATTACCAACTCTTAATGGTAAAAGTCCGAATTGCTCTATGATCATCGTGTATTTCGAACTTTTACAACTGTTCATTCGGTAAATCTTAGGTTTTACCACAGAGAATGCGCTTGCAAATAATCAGGATTATCGTGTAATTCTTAATGCCACCATAACTCCCCAAGTTGTGACGAATAAAATGTTTTTTATTCTATAAATGACAATTTATTAATTAGATTTCTTTCCAATTTGTTCCTCAAAAATAATAAATAATAAGAAAAATACAGATTTAGTCAGCTTAGCCAACGTAATCGTTATGTTTGTGAGGAATTCTGATTTTGCTTTTTGTTTTTTACTATACCAAAAGTATTTTGTAATAAATCATGAAAAATTGTGTGAGGTTTTGACTGATGTAATTAAAATAAATGATTAAGTTAATTATTGCATTGTTTAATCCAAAAAAATCCAACATTTACCAACCGTCATTGGTAAAACCTAGCATGTACCAAACTCTGATGGTAAGAGCCCGAAACATTTTTCATAAAGTCCTGGCATTTACCAGCACACGTTGGCAAATCCTAAGTTTTAACGGTAAAAATCTACCTAATTGTAAAACTGACTCAAAATTATATATTTGCGGCATCTTTTAACCCGCAAAACATGTTGACATTTTTTATCCTAAAATAAAATAGCGACAAACGAGCGGCTACTAGCAGGGTTGCCAGATTTTTCAGAGCAGTGTTGCATTTTAGACGCTGATTTGTCGCCCAAAAGCGCAAACGTGGCGCGACATGATGTTAACGGGGAAACATTAGTAACAAGTATTTTTGCATATAAAATTCACTTATTCTAGGAGTTATCTCATACGTGTTTTGCTGCTAATTTGTCACCCAAAATCGCCATCATGATTTTTTCACAACCGCACGAAAAAATAGTGCACCCAACATGTTGCCTACTCGTTCAAAAACCAATAATTGGTATTTTCGGAACTTTTTACTTAAATTATTATTACAATCAAACCACGATTCTGTTACAAATATCTTTACTTTTATATAAACTGTTCACAAGACATCATGACATCATCATCATCTTTGCCTGTGCTTGAAGTTGTGGATTGGTTCTGCTACTGATACATATCAGAATTAAATTTTGCATAAATAGTTTTGGTAGGCTCAAATTATTTACAGCAAATCTCATTTATTTCCATAATAGAGCTAAATCTTCAAACATGAATTGGCGGCATTTTTCAAATCTATAACCTTCCTCGAAAAAGTGGCTCTATGATATTAACGTCTATAGATAGGTATATTTATTTGTTTATATTTAATGATGAAAGTACATTTTTATTTTTTTTAATATTTTTATTTCTATTTGTTTTATTCATTTAGAGTTTTCTATGAGTGATTTTTTATTGATTATTTTTATTAGAATAAATTTTTTTATTTTTCCAAAATATTTTTCAAATAATATTCGTTTTCCAGTATACACTTCTAGGTAAAAAGACAGAAAAAGCTGTATATTCCTATCTTTTTTTTACGTATATTTATTTTAGAACTACTTATGTAAAAAACAAGGCCCCTCAAGAATTTTTCTAGAAAGCAGTACTGGCTGCGGCCCTGTATTTTGAGTTTTTTGGCTCTGAACCTAGAATACGACAAAAAAAGGTATTCCGTTTTGTATGTGTATGTGTACTCTCCTTTCAGTCAGTTTATTATTTTTTTTATAAAGTTCCTCTTGGATATGCTGCAACCTGAAAAAGAAACAAAAACAAAAGTATTTTCTTTTGTATGTGTGTAGATAAGTATATGTATTTTCTTTTCAATCACTTAATAAATTTTTTTAAATAATAGGATATGCTCGCGCCCCCCTTTAGTGTGCTATCGTGCCCTCCTAGAGGGGCATGACTCACTGGTTGTGAATCGCTTCCATAAGATGTTAATTTTTTTAAATCACTCTGTAAAGAGAACACTTAAAAATTTAAAGCTTAGCTATAAAACATCATACTCAACTGTAACACTAGCATATATATATATATATATATATATATATATATATATATATATATATATATATATATATATATATATATATATATATATATATATATATATATATAATATATATATATATATATATATAGTTCGATTGTTCTGAATTTCACGAGAATAAGATTTTAATATTCAATGTATTTAGTATTAAATATCTTAATAGATAAGATATCGTGCTATATTTATTATTAGAGGAAATGATAAACATTTTTGAGTTCAGTGCGCAATCGTTTACCGCTCATCCATTATCAAACTATCAAGCTGCGGTGTCCGAGTGGTTAAGGAGATGGACTTGAAATCCATTGGGTTCTACCCGCACAGGTTCGAATCCTGTCCGCAGCGACATATTTTTTAAAAGTTTTTCAATAGTGAGAAAAATTTTATTTATTAGATTTAATAGAGTACACGCCTCACTTTATGGTTTTATGCAATTAGTATCCAATGATTGAGTCACTCTAGCAGACCGTCAACAAAATTTGTTTTTTCATTTAAAAAAAAATATTACTATAATTTCTCAATATTTTCAATTATTAATCAACTTGACATGTTTCGCTCACTGATCATCTTCAGGAGTTCTTAACTTTTATAAATGCCAAACACTATACGGTAGTCAGTACAGTAGAAATAAAAATTACCATTTGTACCCGTGTATAGGTTTATCCAAAAATAAATAAATTATTAGCGTTATTTATAATTTTCTAATTTAAATCAACGTACAAGTTTTATAAATCACATGTTCAATGAACATAATATGATATTATGTAAGTATTTATTTTTGGAAGGATGTAAATCATTTCCTGAAAGTAGTTTTACCTTATACCATACCATTATTCAATGAATCTTTACAAATCTTACAAAAATGACATATCGCTGCGGACAGGATTCGAACCTGCGCGGGCAGAACCCAATGGATTTCAAGTCCATCTCCTTAACCACTCGGACACCACAGCTTCTAGAGATTAATTGAATAGAGGTACACATATACATACATATTAAGAATTTAAGAACTCTGAAAAATTAATTCATGTGTTCACTTGAATGTAATCATGGAAATAATTATATAAAAGAGCTTGATTAACGCTTAAGCAAATATTATTGAATAATAAAAATATATAGGCTAAGTTAATAAAATATGTTTCAAGTTGTCCGACCATTTTCAGACTTTCACAATACAGGTACCTATAGAGTTGTTCATAGGTATAATAATGATAGGCAATTAAATATTTTAATTTGATTGAATTGAACATTTATATTCAGCCTGATATTCCGATATATTCCTAAAATTAAATACTAGAAATTCGAACAAAATCGGCTCGTTAACTAGGTGATTTTAGGTACCTACCTACCCCCCCCATGCAAGATTTAGGAAAAATCTTAGGGTACCTACCTATATTTTTTTACTTTCAGAATCACAAGACACAGTTTCCATATTACTAGATTGAAAAGTAGGTACATAATATAATTTCATAAGTATAAACTGATAAGAAAGAAACAGTCAAAATTCAAGCAGTTAGAAAAAGTCATAGAAATAGCTAAAAATGAAGGTAGTCGTTGAACGAACAAGTTTAAATGCCATACATTTTTGTATACCAAGGCTATAAGTTTTACCGGAGATTGTCATCAATAATAGAAGAACTTTAACCGAAATTAATAATGCTCACCATACAGGCAGGCATCCGAGGTGGCTGAGACCTGAACAAATATTAATCGTCTTGATAGCGGTCTAACGAATGGAGGCATGCTGGAGCCATGTTATATCGGCAAATTGTGAGCATTCCCAACGAAATCGCTCCTGCTTTTGTTTTGTATCAAGAATTCCTTGAATTCGTAATTATTGAATACGAAGTGGAGGAACAATTTTTATCATTAGATCATTAATACGTGTTAGAGATAATGTGCATAATTTACCATAATCTGAAGAATTTGATGAAGAATAAAATCACAGAAGTACCTATATATCCATCTATAGCAATTAACATTCTGATATATGGGTTATAGTCATATGAAGCTATTTATTTATTTATTTAGCGGTGAGACACAATAACAAACAGTAGGGGAAGGTCGGGCAAGATGGGGTAGCTAAGGATCAAACCTCGAGAAATCATAGGGGTGCATATTTTTTTAATGGCATTTATTTTTAAACAGTTCTTTGGTTATTAGTCTCACAAAATAAAATGAAGTTTTATTTTTTCTTTAATGGTATTAGAAATAAAATAAAAATTTCTTAAATATGAGATATCACCCCGTCTTGCCCGATAGGTCGGGTAAGATGGGGTGGTCTTATAGGGTAAGATGGGGTATAGTTTTTCTTTCTATCATTAGGGAATACAGAAGTCGCAAATAAGTGTCGCTTCAGCATCTTCATCGTCGACACCTGTGCAATACAGACATGGAGTGTTTTGGTTGTCATCGTCACTTCTTTCAGACGATGATTGTCTAGCACGTTTTTTCGATTTTAATTTTTGTGAGGATTTAGCCCTTGAGTTCTTTTTCATCTTTTTTTATCTGTCTTAGTGCCTTATTTTGTTTTTCCAATTTTTCAGTGTCAATTTTCCTTTTAATAGTTTCTTCTAACTCCCGTTTATAGGGCGAAGAGGTGATGATAGCAGTTTTACCTCGCCTTTTCGATATCCTCACCGTTTTTTTGGTTACTGGAAGAGGAATTAATTGCTTTGGACTAACCACAGTAACGCTGCTTTGATCTTGGACTCAATTCTCAGAATTGAATGGACTAGACTTATTTTTTTGCACAGCAAGTTGATAAACCATTTTTTTCAAATCTCTAGTTGTAAGGACAAAAAACCTTCTCTCCATATCTAGTAAATAACCCACCACCTCATCCTCTTCCTTTTGGGAAAAAACAGGGAGTTTAGGACCCAAAGGTACAATTATATTATGTATTTCATTATTTTTTTCACGAACCTTCTTTACTTTTTGCTCCAAGGTAGGTTGTGGGACGAAAAAGGTCTTTGCAGCCAACATATACCCTATTTGTTCCTTGAGAATAGCTTCAATAGCCCTTTTCATTGAATCCTCTGACCATTTTCCTCGTTCTGATTTTCGTTTGTATTTAAAAACCATCCTTACACAATAGAAAAGAAGATAAAAGTGATCAATATTATGACGGGCAAGATGGGGTACTCAATACCCGTTGCCCGTTTATCCGTTTCGAAATTCAAAATCAATTATAAAAATAACTATGAATATTTCTTCAATGTACAAGTTATTACCTGTTACTTCAATAGACTGTTGATAAGATTAACTCAAATGTCACTTGCAACTCACAAAAACTAATGTTCACACACTGCCGAAAGTATTTCAAGAAATTTTGGTGCTAACGGTCTGAATCGCGTTTTTGACGATAGCATAAATACACGACTAGCGGCGAAGTTGTGACTTACACGAAAGATACCTGTTATGCCGGCTTATGAATAGGCGCGAATACGAAAATGATAGGTTAATTTGAAATACGTCAGAGGACTGGTACCCCGTCATGCCCACCACCCCGTCTTACCCGTCCTTTCCCTAACAATAATAAATAATCATTACAATCAGGGTTACAAACAAACATTTAAATAATTAATATGCGCTATTGACTCTGGCTTAGCCATCAGGAAATCTTCAGGTGTAAAGCTATTAGGTACATATGTGCTCGAAAAACTTTTTAAGAAGAAACAAATGCGTGAGCAGCTCCGTCGCTAAAGTCGTATTTCCCCCCCATTTTTGTTCTTGTTCATATAAAAATTCTTAACACCTTAGATCAAGTTGGAGGGGCTGAAAGAATGCATAATGCTTACATCAAAACATTAGTAACCCCAAAATAATAAATCCCTAACATAAACCAAATTCACGTAATTTCAGAGAGTGGATGATATAGAAATGCCCAATACTCGAAAAGACTCAAAAACACTTCAACCGCCCACATACAAATTATGGCGTTGGAAGAAATCAATTAAAAACACCAATAACTTCCCTCACATCAACTCAATTCACGTATCAAATTTCAACTCTCTTACTCAATCAGCAGAAGCTGTGGAATAGCTCAAAAACCTCAAAATCGGCAGTTACAGAAAAAAGTGATGTACTACCTTCAAAGTATACTCTCTTAGCTCATTTTAATCTAAGTATGTACCTACACATTTTCAATCCCCGAACCAAATTTGGAGGAAGTTTGTAGGTGCAAAAATCCTTTAAAATGCGGTGTTCTTAGCTCCATGCACCCTCCAGAAAGCCCTAGTTGGCTGAATTTTGGATATTATTTTCATTATTGATTTCCCCATATTTTGCCACCAGAATTTTTCAGACTAGAACACTTCAAGAAGAGATTGTACGAGTTTATTCTGAGGTGTGAACCCTACAATTTACAAGAATTTAGAAGCAATCGTTTGTAATTCACTGAATTATATATTATATAATATACTTACATGGTGACAATTTGAAAACGATCAGCACCCAATGACATTATGAAAATTGGGCGGAAAACATCAATTTACATTTCAAGCTGGACAACTTTTAAGGTATTTTTTGTTGTATTTTATTCAATCCCTTCATCCTTAGGGCAACTACCCCTAAAATTTCAGTTCATTTCCTTTTTATTTTTGAAACCCTTATATAATTCCAGATAAGTTATATCTATTTTTAATTTTCGTTTGAATTTGTCATAAGTTTGAAGTGGAATATCTAGGCTTTCATTTCAAATGCATTAAGCGTTCTTTGTGGCCTTAGTATTAGTGCTGTGAGCGATCAAAGAAAAATTGTTACAATCGTACCTGATCTATCTTACTACTTCCAAATTACTACCGATTTGTATTTTGGTACTCATAGGGGTATACAACTTACAAAAAGACAAAGATAACGAAAACACCAAGTGGTTCTCTTCAGTTGCTAGTTACTCAAATTAACACTTTACAATGTAAGTAACTTTTCATCACAGAAAGTTTCAAATTGACTTTTAGAGCAAGATCTCAGAGCCGCCAGACGTTACTTATTTTCCCCCAGTAATATATATGGGATGAAGTAGTGTTCTTATGTATATTCAGTGTATGGATACCTGCTAGCTTGTACCGACGGCCAATTTCCAGGTATCAGGTGCTAAAGACGTAAAAAAACTCAACTCTTTTCTTATTTTCTCAGTCTTGATTTTGATATATGATACTTAGGAACTATTTCAATACCTTATTCAAGCAGCCAGACTGATCGTATGGTCCAAACATCCCGCCTGACACGAATAAAGTGTCCCTATGAGTATGACAGTATGAGCGAAATGTCATGATTTGCTCATTTAAGCGCGATAGTGATTATCTATGCGCTTCGATCTCCCTTCTATACTTACTGTCATGACATTTCGCTCATACTATCATACTCATAGGGACACTATATGTGTCTGGTGGGATGTTTGGCTCATACGTTCGGTCTGGCTGCTTGCATAAGGTATTGAAATAGTTCCCTAAGTATCATATATCAAAATCAAGACTAAGAAAATAAGAAAACTGAGTTGAGTTGTTTCCATCTTTGGCACCTGATACCTGGACAAGCTAGCAGGTATCTGTAGTTAATAGATTGAGTACGTAGTTTTAATAAGTAATCAACTTGAACATTATTTTATTTTGTAACTTGACATTCTATTATTTCTGTCATAATAATATAAGGTAACTAATAAAATATAGCAGGAGTGCATATTTGAATATTTTCATTCCAACACTCCTCCTCACGAACTGCTTGAAAGTCCAATACATTTCAATAACATAGAATAACGATTTCCATTTAAGGATTTTGTTGAAATATCGGCTAACATTTCATCAGTCCTTCTGTAGCCTATTTTGATATCACCATTCTTTACCAGTTCTCTTATGAAGTGTTCTTTTATCGAAATATGTTTAGATTTCGAACTCACAATTGGATTATAAGCTAACTTTCGTGCAGCTTGATTGTCGTTATAAATTAAAATTGTTTCATGATGATATTTAATATCATTTATTAAATTTTTGAGGTGTACTGCTTCTTTTAATGCTTCTGTTAGTGACATGTACTCAGCTTCTGCAGTCTGCGGTTCTTTGTTTCCTCGATTCCCAACTAACTGAGGAATTGGCAAAAATAAAACAATAGCCAGTATAGGATCTTCTATCAATTTTACATGCACCCCAATCTGCATCAGCATATCCAGTTATGTCTTCTCCAGTAATCTTGAATTTTAGTTCGTAATTTTTGGTACCTTGTAAATATCTCAGGACAAGTTTTGCAGCAGTCCAATGTTCCAAATTGTAACAGTTATTGAATTGGCTCAAATAATTGACTGCAAATGAAATATCAGGTCGAGTTGCTGTTGATAAATACATCAACGCTCCAATTAGATTCTGGTAAGGAATATTTTCCAATTTATCTGGATTTCCTTTTTCCAGTTTCAGGTTTTCTTGCATAGGACTCTGCGATTTTACAATTCGACATACCAAATTTGATCAATACATCATTTATATATTTTTTTTGGTTAGCTGTTACAATATCACCATCTTGTTTGAATTCAATTCCAAGACAATAATTTAAAGTTCCCAAATCTCTCATATCGAAACTTTTCATAATTTGCTCTTTTATGAAATTGAGAATGTCTTTACTGGATGTTGCCACAATCAAATCATCTACATATACTGCAATAACTGCTTTTTCTCCTCTTGCAGTATATTTATATACATGGGTCTGCATCTGATGATTTGAACCCAATTTCATTCAATTTTGTGTCTAACTTTTTATACCATTGTCTTCCGGCTTGTTTCAATCCGTAAAGAGCTTTTTTGAGTTGACACACTTTTTCTATTGAATTTTTCTTTAAATTTTCCAACATTTTCACAGCTTTCAAATAAAAATCTATGTCATCTTTCATACTCTCTTCTAAAATAATTTCTTGGAGATATTTTTCAAAATTGTTTCGAATTTTCATGAAAATTTCTTCTTCAATTTCACCATTCAAAAATGCTGTGGTTATGTCTATTTGATTTAGTTTAAGTTTTCTTCTGCTGCTAGGGCTTAGAATAGTCTGACAGAGCTTAATTTCGCCACAGGTGCAAAAGTTTCTGTGGAGTCAATCCCTGGACGTTGATTGAAATCTCGTGCTACTAATCTTGCCTATCTTCTTTCCAAACTTCCATCAGCATTGAATTTTTCTTTCAATATAATCTTATTTGTTACTATGTTTTTATTTTCATTTTTCTCAGTGATTATCCAGGTGCCATTCCTTATGTGTGCTCGTATTTCGTTTCTTATAGCTTCATTCCATATTTCATCCTTATCTTCTTCAGCATCCTTCTCCCCAATTAAATATGAAATATAAACTTCTGTCCATTTGGGTGCTTGAATGTTTCTTTTTGGTCTGACTTCGTGATCATCTGAAATTTGTATTTCTTCTAAGGATTCTCTCTGATATTCTTCTTGATTAACTGGATAACTGTTTTGTATTTCTTGATTTTTCTGATCAGTTCTTTCTATTTTCGAAGTTTCTGTTTTGCCTCACGTCTCCGTTTCCTTCACCATGTTCTTCTTGATCACAATCTGTTTCATACTGAATTACATCATAATTATTCTCTTTTTTGTAAAATTCAGACATTTTATTGTCTAGTACTCTCACATCTCTCGAAACCACAATTTCTCTTTGACTTGGCATCCATATTCTATATGCTTTAGATATTTTTGAATACCCCATAAAAATACCTTCTTCTGAACGTGGGGAAAACTTTCCTCTGTTTTTTATTCAGTATAAATGCTTTAGATCCGAAAACATGTAAATGTTTGACAGACGGCAAACGATGAACCCATTTTTCGATGATCTCCTTTTGATTCCACTTTGTTTCAGAAATGTTTTGAATTCTTTATTAACATATTCTCATCTTTCATTATCACTTTAAAGAAATTTTATTTTTCTGCCATGTTCATTTTCTACCTCATATTTGTATTCCTTGAAGTACTCTAGAACTTCATTCTTGCGTTTTAAAAAATATATTTTGCAATATCTGGAATATTCATCCGTGAAAGTAACAAAATATTGAGAACCACCATGTGATTTTGTTTCGATTGGTCCCCATACATCAGAATGAATTATTTGCAAAATGTTTTCTGCTTCATGTTCTCTTTTATGAAATCGCAAGTTAGTCATTTATCCTTTTATGCATATTTCACAGTCATTTGATTTTTCTGACGCATTAAAATCTAAGCCATTTACTCTGTTTTGTTTCATAGCAGCTTTAAGATCAGTTTTGTTTATGTGCCCTAATCTTTCATGCCATAACATCATTTTAGTCGAATAAAATGAATTTTCTTGTTCATCCTTGGATGAAATTTCACTTTGCATAAAGTATAAATTATCTTTTCTTTGTGCCTTGAGTATTGGCTGCCCTTTTTTATGTCTTTTTATTGCATTATTCTTCTTAAATAACACCGTGTATCCTTTGTCGGTAATTTTGCTGACAGACATCAAATTAGTTGAAAGATTTGGTACGTAAATTGTATTTGTTAAGTTTATTATCTCATCTTCTAGAAATGTCAACGTGACTATGCCTTTTCCTTGTATTGGTGCTGTTTGATTTTCTGATGCCAGTTTCAAACAAGCTTTTTCAGAATGTTCATCAATTTCTCTGAACTTTTCTTTTGTAAAGCAAAGATGGGATGTGCACCCACTATCGAGGCACCAACTATATATATTTCCCTTTTTATTTCCAGTGGTTAGATAAATTTCTTCTTATTTAAAAGATTTTGGATTAGTTTTATTTTTATTCCTGCATTCAATGGTTTTATGATTGAAACGACCACAATTTTCACAGTTTATTCTATTTTCTTGTCTGAAGGTTTTTTTTTTAGAAAATCTATTTTCTGTTCCATAATTATTGTTGAACCTTTTATTGCGATATTTCCTGTTTCTTCCAAGATGTGCTTCTTCTCCATGATTATTACTTGGATAAGTTTTGTTTCTGGAGTCGCTTTCTTCTAGAATTTTTATTTTCAAATTGTCTGGTGTAGGCAATTCATCACTGGATTATATGGCTATTCTGAAATTTTCATATGAAATAGGAAGAGAATATAACATCATAATGCTCATTAAATCGTTGTTTATTCGAATTTCCATTTCGGATAATTTATCTACTGTATCAGCAAATTTATTCAGATACTCTCGGATACTGTCTTTCTCATTAATTTTTTGTAAAATCAAGCTTTTTAATAATGTTGCTTTTCGAGCAGGTCCTCTACTTTGGTAGATTTTGCTCAATGTATCCCAAATATCTTTAGATGTTGAACAGTTCTTAATTTGTTTAACTTCGTTTGGTGATGTTATGAAAATTAGTTCTGATTTGACATTCAAATCGTCAGTAATCCATTTATTTTTTGATTCTTCAACTGCTGCGTCACTGGGTTTCGTTTTCTTTCGAGATACATAATCCCATAATCCAGCTCTCGTTAGAATTGCTTGTGCTTGAAGCTTCCAAGTATCATAGTTATCCCTTTTTAAAGGTTCTATTCTATAACTTGTCGATACCTAAGTCATTTTCCTCTATCTGCTTTATGATTTTTCAATTTTTGAAATTTTTCTTTCTTCAATTATGACTGTTGTAAAAAAATGTTAGTCCTTTTAGGCAAACTGAATGCCTGGGCCCATAACCTGTAGTTAATAGATTGAGTACGCAGTTTTAATAATTAATAAACTTGAACATTATTTTATTTTGTGACAACTTGACATTCTATTATTTCTGTCATAATAATATAAGGTAACTAATAAAATATAGCAGGAGTGCATATTTGAATATTTTCATTCCAACAGTATCCATACACTGAATGGACATAAGAACACTACTTCATCCCATACATATTATTGCTGAGAAAATAAGTAACGTCTAGCGGCTTTGGGATCTTGGACTATTTGTCATATGTAATTGAAATGAATGGTTGTCTCTGAATCCGCAAAAATAAGATACTTCTATAGATTTCATCACACGCACAACGAAAAATTTTATTTTGGCCTGTTTTGTTTTCATCGATCATAAGTGTACTTTATAATCGGTGAAATTATAATTTACCTATTACCTTCTCAACAGATTGGTGCAAGCTAAATTAATTATTATAATTAGACCCGAACATATAATCGAATGTTCAAAAATATCGAGTTATATCAGTTTATTTAACAGTTAAACTTACTCATTTCAATGGATCTATAATGACGTCTTTACGTATAAAATTCAGTTCTTTAACTTTATTATTATATTTCGTCAACAATACATCTCAATTATAAGTAACTAAAGATTCGAGTAATTATTCACTTGTATTCATAAACTGTTTCAATTTCGAATAATCACCGGTAATACGAAAAAGAAGTTTGGGTACAGTTACATATAATTACTCGTTTATAACAAAACTCGACCAAAAGCTGCATATTAAACGAAATTACGGAAGCCATGAATATTACTTATTATTTATTCTCGAATAAGCTGAATGTAAAATGATTTTCAAGACAACCGCCGAATTAGGTAGCATGCTATTATTAACCAAATTATACTACAATTTATTATTATTTCGTGAATAAACGGTTTCAGTATTTTTCGAATGATATATTGGAGTAATATATAGGTAGAATGATTGATATTTAGTTAGGTTCAATATAGTCCACCTAATATATAGGGTGTCTCATATAAAAATGTTCATCTGAATATTTGGTTTAACAGGAAGTTTGGAAAATTCTAAAGAAGGTCTACTTGAATTTGAAGATATCATCGATTTTGTAGATCTAGGTATCAAAATTTATAGTTCAAAAGGTACTATAGGACATGTGAGTCATAGTATGAAAACTCTTTTAACACTGGCTCTTAATTCGTGAAAAAATTAACATCTTAGGATTCGTTTTCAGAAAAATAAATCTTTAATTATTCGAATTTTATGATATCAAATTTTAAATTATTTCATGCAAGCGCTTAGTTTTATTTTCGCAGGTCCGAAGGACTTTTATTTGAAGGATATTTAAAATCAGTGTTTTCTGCAGATCAAACCGAAAATCTTTGAGTTTTAAGACAATTTATTGTTGGAAGTTACCTATAGATGTTTTTGCAAATGCTTGAAATAACTGGGTGCGTAGTTAGACAATTGACCATAAGGTCGCAGTGCAACATAACCCCAAACTAAATAAAAATAAATAAATAAGATGAAATATGGTAGCTGGGATGGTTTTCGAGGCAGAACAAAACCATCAAAATTTGGGTAAATAACTCCAATCGCCGCTATTTTTACGTAGATATTTGTGTTTTCATCTATATATTTTTCCTGGTACATATTGGCATGTCGAGCAGCTCTCTTAAAACCAAGTGAGGTGAAATTTGAAATATCTGGGATTTTCGAGGCAGAACAAAAATATCAAAATCTGGGTAAATTTTTTTGGTACGTAGATTGAGTTCATGTTGAAATACATTCCTTTGTAAGATTCATCTATTTTCCTCAACCGCGCTTCACTTCGAGAAGACTTTTTCGTTCCAATCGCATCTCGACCTGCTTAGCTATCAGTGCGTTATGCACTTTGCGATTTTTTTTTTTGAATAAAATTAATTAAAAAGATATCAGTTGTCTATTCGCTTAACGATGGGTGGACCATTTGTCCAATCATTAATCAAATGAAGTAAACTACTTTGCTTGATTCCACTATAGATTAGTAGAATCAAGACAAGTGTTTTACTTAATTTAATTAATAATTTAAAATAAATTTTCTAATTTTAATTACAGTTTGCTATTGAAACGTGGTTCTTCAGTACGCGTGCAATTGCTGAAATTTTATTTTCAATATAATGAATTATTTTAATATATAATGTTTGTGTTTCGGTTTGCTATTAAAGCGAGGTTTTTCAAACCGTGATGCACTTCGATCGAAAAATGCAACCTTAGTGAGGGAGCCCACGCGTTTTTTTGGTCCAAACGACTTTTATTTGAGGGGAAATTAAAATCAGTGGTTTCTCTGTAAGTCAACCCGAAATGTCCCGAAAATCTTCAATTGAGAGAACGTATTGTGGAAGAATCAGGGCCGGATTAACCATAAGGCAGAGTAGGCAACTGCCTAGGGGCCCCGCATCAACTGGGGGTCCGTACACGCAGCAAGCAAAAAAATTTCATCAAATGAAAATTTTATTTGCAAATTTGTATGAAATTCCTCAACAATATTATTGTTCTCTTTCGACGCATGTTGTCAATTGATAAATACAGAACCTTCTAGTATCGAATAGTAGAACTAATAAACTGTCTTCGTTCAGAAATGTCTCAGAACCGTTTGAATTGATTGTCGATATTGGCCATTGAAAATGATGTATTAGAAAGGGTCAACTTCCAAGATGTTTTAAACGATTTTGTTTCTTAAACAGTTAGAAAAGTTAATATTTTAACTTACTGTACTGTACAAAACCAATAAATATTTTGGAAGTTGACTTTTTCCAATTTGTACCCAACAAGACTGTTTTTTTTCGTTTAGGTATTGTATTTTATTGCGTTTAACAAGATTAAATTGAAAATAACCGCGTACCGTCTCATTTCACTTTCCTAACCCATCATGCAACCTGGATCATCATTCGTCACCTATAACCTATTCATTAAGACCATTTCAATAAAGCTAACGAGTCAGATAAGGTGATGCTGCAGCATCAAGTCGAAGTAACCATGTTGTTGCAATATCATATAAGACTTTGAAGTAACAAGATACCTGGAGTCGATCATCTGGAAGTTACTTACATCCCTTTATCAACTTGAAAAGACCTGGGGCCCGGACAGGGTTGTTGCCTAGGGGCCCGGACAGGGTTAATCCGGCCCTGGGAAGAATGTCGAAAATTAACTCCTGATGTTTTTGCAAATGTATAGAGATATTTTGTAGAAACGATCTACATTTGCCAGGAATAACTGGATGTGTAGTTTGAGAATTCATTGTGAAGAAATTTAATCATTCGAAAATTGTGAATATTTTTCTATTCAATTCTTTCATGAAGAGCATTGATATAATAAAGTTCTGAAATTATTTGATTTCGTCTTCAGCTGGTCCCTTTCCCAATAATCTGAGACGTCATAAATGAAAACGTTTGTTCGGAATAATTATTACAACTTCCTACATGAATAAAAACATTGGCCTACCCAGCAGGTGACTTGGGTTAGGGTGGAATGAAGAAGATTGATGTTACGAAGGTGGTCGGATGTCCTACATGCAACGGCCGAGTGCTTTAAATATTGTACGTGTGGCTTAATTAGTTTAGTGTAATTACACTATTTAATATCTCATATTCGAGTGTTTTTGGACATTCATTTATGACTTTACCATTTGAGCGGACATTCGTACAATTTTCCTCTAAATATTGTGAAGGTGGTATTTTCATCAAATTGTTTTTAATTTTAACGTACGAAATATGTTACAATGATAATTATATATTTTGAAGAATATTTCATACGCATCTGCTCCGTGGAAAAGTCGCAGGAGTTCTGTTTTTCTGTTTTAAACATAATACCCGTTACACGAAATCCACTCAATTCACCCTCTTTTAAGTTTGCAACGATGACATCTTAAAAGATTGAACCATGGGTCTAGTGTTCTTGATTTCAATGATTTTTTCTAAGAGCCTGAGGAAAAGTTCCATTTTTCAGCTAAGTTGGTATGAAAAGTGAAACTTTTCCGCATTAGTCTCTTTCCCTTCCCTTCAGCCTGCAGCTACCTCGAAGCACGAAAAATCAACAAAAATTAAAAAAACATGTTGAACTAGATTCTAAACTCAACCAAAACATTTGCACAATCAACAACGAAGAAATCTTCTTCAGAAATTGAAAATTGGCCTCAGGTTTCAATGATATATCAAACGAGCAAAATCTTCGGAAACTGAGGAACATTTCTAATGTGCCAACGTTACTAATCTTGGGTATTAATCTATAATATAATGCTACTAGTTGATCTTTTAATGCAAATATTTTTAATAAGACTTCTAGTAATAATTAAATTATGTATTTATTGATTTTCAATATTCGTAAATAATATAGTTTCAGTTCACTTATCATTAAAAACTAATACTGTTGGTGAAGTATATTATTCCTTGTTTTCCGCACGCTTGTATTACAATTCGTTGTTCCTAACTAGTGCGAAAAGTGCCTTTTCCGAATGCGAGATTGGTAACGCGTAACGGAAATCATTCAGCAAATGTTCAACTTTCCGCACTTATTAGGGAAATAATTATTTCTATGTTCTTTTTATTAACCATAATGATGTGACGAAATGCGGAATTTTTGGTGTTGGAACTCATAGTGTTAGCTACCTTGAAAAAAAAGTTCTATAACTTTTGTCACTTCGATAGGAACAAATATTTTCTTCAATATAGAAGTATATATATATATATATATATATATATATATATATATTATATATATATATATATATAAAAAAACTTGGTTCACGGAATGAACCGCGTAAAAGATTTTGAAAAATCTCTTTTTCAAATCTTTTACGCGTTCATTCCGTGAACCAAGTTTTTCAAATACTTCCGACCGCGAAATCTTTCTGAAACATATATATTATTTATATATATATATATATATATATTATATTATATATATATTAATATATATATATATATATTTATATATATGAAAACAAGCAGAATTATCGGTCTAGGCCGCATATGTCGAAGATCCGGCGCGTTGAGCACGTGTGTTGTTTTCGGACTTCTTTGGGTCTCTCATGCGAGAATCGGCTTGGTAGCGCACAGGTATGCGATGGGAAACTGGAATTAAGACAGCAACGAACCAAGGCAGAATGCCCCTCATTCGGGAAGCACTATACACAATTATGTAGGTACATTGGTTCGAACTCTCCGGGTTTTGGGAGATTTGGTCACAACTCTGCACAGGAGGGCATTTAATGCATCGCGAGATGCATGGACCGGTGGAAAATAACTACAAAGAGGAAATGTTATGCTCGGCAGGAAAATAGTATTATGAAACAAGCATGAATTATTCGGTCTAGCCGCATATTGTCCGAAAGCCAGCCGTTCACCGTGTCTTAGGAGCTCTTTGGTCCCATCATCCAGCAATAACGGCGATAGCCAAGTATGCGACATAGGATAAACCTGGAATTAAGACACAGCAACAACAAGCAGAATCCCCTGCTTCGGAAGACAATCACACATTTGGTGGTATCAATTGTTCGAACTCTCCGGTTTTGGGAGATTTGGTCAAACTCTGACCGACGGAGGCGATTAATGCATCCGCGAGATCCTGGACGTGGAAATAACTACAACAGAGGAAATTTTATCGCGGGGAAATAGTATATGAAACAGAGCAGAATTTATCCGGTCTAGCCCGCATATGTCGAAGCAGCCGTTGGACACGTGTTTCGGACTCTTTGGTCCTCATTCAGAACGGCGTAGCCAAGTATGCCGCGATGGAAAATCCTGGAATTAATACAGCAACAACAAGCAGCATCGCCTGCTTCGGAAGACAATCACACATTTGTGGTACAATTGTTCGAACTTCTCCGGTTTGGGAAAGACTTTGGTCCAAAACTCTGACCACGGAGGCGATTAATGCCATCCCGAGATCCTGGACCGTGGAAATAACTACAAAGAGGAATTTAATCGCGGGGGAAATAGTATACTGAAGACAAGCAAGAAATTATCGGTCTAGCCCGCATATGTTCCGAAGCAAGCCGTTGACACGTGTTTTTCGGACTCTTTGGTACCTCAATTCAGAACGGTGCGTAGCCAAGTATGCGATGGAAAACCTGGAATTAAAGACAGGCAACAAACAAAGCAGAATCCCCTGCTTCGGAAAGATCAATGCACACCATTTGGTGGTACATTGGTTCGAGACTCTCTTCGGTTTGGGAGATTTGGTCAAACTCTGACCACGGAGGCGATTAATGCCATCGCGAGACCTGGGACGTGGAAAATAACTAAACAAAAAGAAGGCTGCTTCCGAACAATTGCGCGGCTAGAACCAATAATTTCTGCTTGATTCATCACCTCCATCCACCACGGCACCTCAACAGAGTCTGAGCACACCTACACGATGCGCGCGGCCTACCAACCCCCACGGACCTATATATAACTATCATATACCTATATATATTATAATATATAAAATATATCTAATATAATATATATACTACTATACACTAATAGTATAATGATACCTAACTACATATAATATAGTAACTGATATAGACTTTTAGTATACATAAAATCACGGAGTAGCTTCTGAATTGAACAAAATTTAGAAAGACTATGGAAAAGAGGACGGCAATGCCTTAAAATTACTTGACAAGCTATCTTATTGGTTAGGAAACAAAGGAGGAAAATCAATCAAGTACATGTATATACTAATTTCCCCGCGATAAATTTCCTCTTGTCAGTTATTTCCACGGAGTCCAGGATCTCGCGGATGGATTAAATCGCCTCCGTGGTCAGAGTTTTGACCAAATCTCCCAAACCGGAGAGTTCGAACAATGTACCACAAATGTGTGATTGTCTTCCGAAGCAGGGGATTCTGCTTTGTTGTTGCTGTCTTAATTCCCAGGTTGTTCCATCGCATACTTGGCTACGCCGTTCTTGATGAGGACCAAAGAGTCCGAAACACGTGTCAACGGCTGCTTCGACATATGCGGGGCTTAGACCGATAATTCTGGCTTGTTTTCATATACTATTTCCCCCGCAATAAATTTCCTCTTTGTAGTTATTTCCACGGTCCAGGATCTCGCGGAATGGCATTAATCGCCTCCGTGGTCAGAGTTTGACGCAAATCCTCCAAACCGGAGAGTTCGAATAATGTACCATAAATGTGTGATTGTCTTCCGAAGCAGGGGATTCTGCTTGTTGTTGCTGTCTTAATTCCAGGTTTTCCATCGCATACCTTGGCTAAGCCGTTGATGAGACCAAGAGTCCGAAACACGTGTCAACGGCTGCTTCGACATATGGCGGGCTAGACCGATAATTCTGCTTGTTTCATATACTAATTTCCCCGCGATATAAATTTCCTCCTTGTATTTATATATATATATATATAGTACTATATATATTATATATATATATATAGATATATATATATATATATTATATATATATATATATATATTTATATATTATTATATATATAATATATATATATATATATATATATATATATACAATATTTAACTATAGTTATTCATCTTTGACTTTTCAATTACTCCAATATGAACCATGTCATATTACTTTATTCTCTTAAATATTTTGAGGAAGTCATAAATTTTACGACAAAATGATGTTCGAATGAGTAGTATTTATTATTTCCAAAAGCATGTTTTTAATATTGTAAATATGGTTATTGGTAACATGTGATGAAAATTAATTGTTACAAAATTTCAAGAAAATGTTGAATCAAGATTTAAGCATGTTTGCGAAGAGAGTTTTGAAATACTCTAGTTGAGGTGCCATTCAAAATTTTTAAAAAGGTTACCATCTTTTTTGGGGGAATCTCTCTACATTCATGAATTTGCTTTCAATATATATGATATAGGTTTATGTACATATAAAACCGCATATTTGATCATTTTGAAATAACATAGGGAATAATTAAAATAAAAAAATATTGCTTTCCATTTGAAATAACGTAGTTGATGTCCTATTTCGGTACAACCAGAAGAACCACTACCATGAAAATTTTCATTGAACGGGACTCAATTCATAACCTCTCTATGCAAATTTTCAGATCAATGTAATTTCCAAAAACCAATGATAATGTGCGGTTAAGAAGGAACAGCTTGTATTTATATATATATATATATATATATATATATATATATATATATATATATATATATATATATATATATATATATATATATATATATACATATATATAGGTATATATATATATATATATATATATATATATACAGGATGTTCCAAAATTGAACGTACAAACGAAAAGGGGAAATTCCTTAAGTAAGTTTCAGAAAAAAAAGTCCAATTAACATGGGGTCGCAAACGTTTCGTTTTCGAGGTACAGGGTAATGAAGTTTGAATTTTTTTCAAGTTTTTTTCTCATAGTATCTACAATTTATAAGATATTCAACTGAAATTTGGCATAGATATTACATTTGAGAGTTCTCACCACGTGACATGGCAATTTTGATAGCAGAGCTACAGGGTGATATATTTTCTGGAACACTGTCACCTGTTTTCCTCAAGAACTTTTTTTCAATAAGCAACTGATGATTTAAAAAAATGTAAAAAGAAGCTTTGTTGTTATACTAAACTTTTCGGTCTCTTGTAGTTTTGTCGTATATGCTATCGATTTCGAGAAAAAAAATTCTGAACGATTCTCTCGAAATCCTCGGAAAAATCCAAATTATGATAAGGAGGCCAGTTTGTAAGCTGTGGTGAATGAATTCATAATTAGTTTTTATGGAAATTTTCCTGAACTGTTGCGATGATTCATAATGATTTGATAAACTCGTATAAGCATTACAAAAAATGTATTACTACAAGAAACGTAAAACTCAAAAAAAAAATCATAACAAGAAAACTAAGTAACCGCAAAGGACTGAACTACAGCAAATGTTGAAAATGTCGTCCCCAACTCTTATACAAACTTATGTTCTTCATCTCATAGACGATCGAACTCTTTCAAACACCCCCGGAGTATTCCTAACTGTATCAAACGCGTCTATTATACGATTTCACAGTTCTTCCACGGTGTTCACTGGCGTCGAGTATAATAGAGATTTCAGGTGGCCCCATAAAAATAAATCTAAACTATTTAAGTCTGGGGATCTGGCGGACCATGACTGAGCCCCCCCCCCCCCGGTCCAATCCACCTGTTTTCATAATTGTCGTCCAAATACTCCCTTGCCAAAACTGAAAAATGAGCAGGAGCACCGTCATGCATTAACCACATTTCTCGTCGTAGCAAATATGCTACGACGAGAAAGAGGTTTATCTTCCAATAACAAGGGCAAATCGTTTTCTAAAAAATGTCTGTATGATTGACCTGTTAGTCGACCTGGCAAGAAGGAAGGACCAATCAAATTATCGCCAATATTACCACCCCACACATTTAGTGAAAATTGCTTTTGAAAATGGGTTTCTACGTATCCATGCGGATTCTCCTCAGCCCATATGTGTTCATTATGAAAATTTATAATTGAAGTCCTTGAGAAACAGGCTTTATCAGTGAATAGAATTTGGCAATCAAAATGAGGATTGTTCAATAGTCTATTAAGGTACCACTGACAAAAATTAATCCTCGGATGAAAATCTCGAGGCAGAAGAGCTTGCGCCCTCTGAATGTGATAAGGATATAGCAGAGAATCCCGCAAGATCCGCCAAACAGCTTGATGACTTGCATTCAAAAGTACACTAATTTTTCTTGTTCTTGTGGTTCTTGGATGTTGTTCTATTTCGTTCATAACTGCCTCTTCGAGTTGTGGTGTTCTCACACTGCGTGGTCTACCGGCATTAATTTTTTTCGTGGAAAAAGATCCAGCTTCTGAAAGATGCCTATGAATATCAGAGAACATTCGATGATCTGCTATCCCTCTATTGGGATAGCGTTCCATGTAAAGACGCTTAGCTTCTCTTGAATTTCCATTTGCAAGACCATACATGAAATTCATGTCAGTCATTTCGGAATTCGTGAAATTCGGCATGTTTTGATATTAAAATGTGTAGAGGTTTATATTTTCTGATCAAATATTGTTGTGACAGTCATAAAATTCGTAATGAAAATAGTAGTCTACATTCAAAAATATAAATAGCCACAAATGCAACCACCTTTACTTTTCACAACACCAATGTTCAATAATTTGATGTGTCAAAACTGACACTGAATACAATCACCACAGCTAACTAACTTAATTTTATGATAATTTGGATTTTTCCGAGGATTTCGAGAGAATCGTTCAGAATTTTTTTTCTCGAAATCGATAGCATATACGACAAAACTACAATAGACCGAACAGGTTAGTATAACAACAAAGCTTCTTTTTACATTTTTTCAAATCATCAGTTGCTTACTAAAAAAAAGTTCTTGAGGAAAACAGGTGACAGTGTTCCAGAAAAAAATATCACCCTGTAGCTCTGCTATCAAAATTGCCATGTCACGTGGTGAGAACTCTCAAATGTAATATCTATGCCAAATTTCAGTTGAATATCTTATAAATTGTAGATACTATGAGAAAAAAACTTGAAAAAAATTCAAACTTCAACACTCTGTATCTCGAAAACGAAACGTTTGCGACCCCATGTTTACGGGACTTTTTTTTCTCAAACTTACTTAAGGAATCTCTCCTTTTCGTTTGTACGTCCAATTCAGGAACACCCGTGTATATATATATATATATATATATATATATATATCAAACTTTTTTTCCATAACCACTTGAAGCTGTTTCATCTTGACCAATAGACATTTATTACTCCGTACAATAGTCTAGCCAACAAGTGCTTTTTTGTTCAACTTTTTTCAACAGACTTGGAAAAACATGAGCGATTATTCAATTCGGAATAGAATGTAGATATTTTTCGAAAAAATACAGTTACGCTCGCGAAATTTGTACAACTTATGAACAATTTACTGAAAGATAAAAAGAGGGGTTTGGTTTTCTGCGAATAACTAAAAAACTAATTGAAATTTTTGATATGTAAAAAAATATTCGTAAAGGAGAGGAAATTTCCTATAATAAAGTCTAAACTTCCGAAACTGAAGGACCAATATTTATAATTTTCTCGGAGGGGTAAAAATACGGCCGAAATCAGGCTTGCGCGAGTCACACCCATTTTGGACACTTTGACAATAAACATTATTTAACTATATTAAATAGAAAAATTAATGAATAAAAGAATTGAGGCACTTAATGGATAGGTGAATGAAAAATAATTCGGTGGAAAAAAATTTTTATCTCGATTTTTCAATTAGTTATGCAATAGTTAATTATTAAATTATATTAGTTTTTTTGAGCTAGAACATGAAAATTATTTTATAACTGTTGAACTATAGATCTGAGATTTTTGTCCTTTCTTGGAGCTATTTTTGAAAAGCTTCAGAATAGATCTATGTAGAAATATTTCGAAAATTTCGGTTTTTCAGTTTTTTATTAACAATTTACGTAATTGCAAAATGAAAAATTTTTTATAATTATTTCAATAAATCCGTTTTTTATCATCGAAAGCTCCATGAAAATATTTTTTTTTTAATTTTCATCTCTTAGTGTATGAAATATTATTAGAAACAAATGCGTTGTTTATATGAAAATTGAAAAAAAAATTTATGAATGATAAATTTCTTTTATTTTACAACTAAAAAAATTATCAATGAAAAACTGAAATACACTCAGATGTATAGTTCACCAGTTATAACACTTTCAATGTTCACGTTCAAGCAGCAAAAAATGATGAATTAACTATTGCATAACTAATTGAAAAGTCGCGATAAAAATTTTTTGCCAACGAATTATTTTTTATTCAACTATCCAGTTAGTGCCTGAATTTTTTCATTTCTTTATTTTTGTATTTAATATGGTTAAATAATGTTTATTGTTAAAGTGGCGTGTTTTGCGCAAGCCAGATTAGCCGGTTTCGGCCGTATTTTACCCCTCTGAGAAAATTATGAATATTTATCCTACAGTTCCGGCAGTTGATGCTTTCTTCGAGGAAATTTTCTCCTCTTTTTGAATCTTTCTCTATATATTGAAAATCTCAATTGGTTTTTGAGATATTCTCAGAAAACCAAATCACCCTTTTTTCTTTCAGTGAATTGTTTATAACTTTTAAAATTTCAGCGAGCGGAACTTCATTTTTTTCAAAAAATATCTACATGCTATTCCGAATCGAATGACACCTTGCTCATATTTTTCCGAGACTGCTGAAAAAAGTTGAACAAAAAAGCACATGTTGACTAGTAGAGCCTTTATTATGTCCATCGAATTATCAAAGATCAAGTATTGATAGAAATGCATCGAAGTAATTCGATCTCTAGTGTCAATAATATGACAACAGTTGTCACTATGACTACTGTCAATTGAATTAGCTGTCAGTGTATCGAATAGTTTTCAGTCGATATAATTATTCAAATCCGAAATCAAAATGAGCGTTGATCCAAACTACTTGAAAAAATTATCCAGGGGAGAATCAACTCTATGTCCAGATCCGAGATATACAACCTCAAACGTGACGTACTGGTGTTACAGATCCTTTCTGGACTGGCACCGATGCCAGCGGCTGATGGGTAGAGGTCACGAACCTTGCATCTATTTCAGATCGGCTTATGGGCAATTGTGTCCAAACGCATGGATAAACGAATGGGAGCAACAAATGAAGGATGGAACATTCCCCGGTTTGTTACCCCCCGATCCAGACGAGAAGTGAATCGTGTGTGACATTTATAACTATCCTTCAATCCCAGTTGAGCACATTGAACTATATTCAGTAAAAATATTTTTTGGTTGATCGTATCTTATGTAATGAATTTCCTTATGAAATATCATCTCGATTTTGTATTGAAGTTATCTTATTAGAAAATGTTTTCGAAAAAGAAGGAAACTACTATAAGTTCGAGAGATGACATAATGTATGCATGTTTTTAGGACATTTAACATTTAAGACATTCTTCAGGGCATGTTGCACACCAGATAAATGGTGAATGAAAGCTAGGTCAAAACGACAATCGCGACAGGGTTGTTAGGCGTGCATGACAGCTGCATTCGTTATGCGTATGAGTTTTGCAAGCTGACTGAGTAATGATACTCAAAACCTCTTATTCTTTCAACTACTCTCAAACATTGTTGTTATTTTATTTTCGTAATCCCATACTGTTATTTTGATTTAACGGTATTCAGATGACAATTGAAAAGTCAGTGTTAACGGCCGCCGGCCGTTATAATTTTATAACGACCGGCGGCCGTTGAGAAATCACTTGTTCAAATATTTATTTCAAAACATCATGCTGGTCACAATAACAATTATAATAAAACTAACTATTTATTTATTTGAAAAGTAATTTGACAATTGCTATTATTTGAAATGTCTATCTTATTGATTAGAGATTTACCATCTATAGCAACAGTTTTTGAACTTGTTGTCGGTGAAGCCTCATTATTATGAAAAAGTTGTCTGGTTATCTTCATTCTCTTCGAAACTGAATTTTCAATATACGACTCCGCCACCGCAGAGGAGTCCCAACCTCCAAGTTCTTTTACCGATAGTAGATCGCCACCATTTTCTACAAGCATGGTAGCCGAGGATCTGCGAAACGAGTGCCCTGTGTAGAGCTGAGGGTTTTCTAATTTTAAGAATGCTGCAATTTTCTTTGGAACGCCTCCAATAGTATGAATGCCGACTACTTGTTTTACTCATTTACCATTCCTATAACCAATGAAAAATCGCCGATTTTCCAGATTCGAAGGTCGCAAATCTACGTATTTTTGGTATAAACCATAGGCATCGGAGGGAAGTCCTTCTTTGGGAATGACAAATACTCTATTCTTTTTGTTTTTAGTCATCCTAAATGTAACCAAAACTTTGGTACTGGTGCTTTCAAAATCATCCATTCAGCTTCACAAGTTCTTCACGTCTACAGGCACCAAAAATTCCACACATTAATACAACCTTTTCAAGCAACCAGGTATGATCATTTGCCTCCAACAAAAACTTAATTACTTCTTATTCAGACAAAATTTTTGATTTCTTTGGGTTGTATCCATCAGACTTTCATCTTAAGAATAAAAATAATTTTCCAAATCTGAAAATACATTTCTGTTGGTAAAATATTGGATTTAAAATGTTGGATTTAAAATAACTAACCTTGAAATGTCAATGTTGTCATAAACTCTCAAAGCAAGTTTCTTGAAATCTTCGTCCACAGCGAGTTGGGAGAATAAACCTTCGATTTTCCTTTCGCATAGGCTAATAAAACATCCTCATTAACCACTTTTACATTCTTGCTATTACGCCAATTTTCAAAGTTTTCATATTCTTTTTTATACCGCTGTTCAGTTATTGCCGGCAGTAAATCAACACTCGCTGCACATGATTCTTCCAATATTTCAAAAAGAATTTCATTTTGTTCCTCAATTTCATCCATAATCGTCGTTACAGCGAACTTGCGAACACAAAAAACTGACGTTGTTTATAAAATTGCCAAACAGTTCCATGACAACAGAGTGCACGACGTTGGGATTTTTTTTCAGAATTACGAGGTACGGGGTTTGTTTTTTCTTTGGAATCAAAATGTAATCTTCCAACGGGATCACGAAAATAACTATAATAATGAATTAATTGTGAAAGTGATTCAGTAGAAGTTGAGGATAGCAATGATGAAATCAGGTAAGTACTGATGTTTGTAAATATCAGTAAATATACATATAGTCCAGTCAATGACGGTAAAAAAAGTGTAAACTGTGTATTTATCCCATACAGCACCGATTTATATGAAAATTTGGATTTAGGATCAACTTACCATCTTTTTCAAAGTCTACTCTGTGCCGGGGGTTGCTTTTTCTCTGGGGGTGAATGCCACCCCTTCTTGGGATTGAAAAAATTTTCATTGAAAATAAGTACGGAAATCAATGAATTGACTAATTCTAAGGATCTTTTGTTTTTGAAGTTTTTCCTGAAAGTCAATTCTTTTCGACTTATTCGCGAGTGAAATTGTCGGTGTATAGTATGTATAGATTTCCCTACTTATTTTCTATGAAAAATTTTTCACCCACAAGAAGGGGTGGCATCCGCCCCCAGGGAGAAAGCAACAGCCGTCACAGGATAGACTTTGAAATAGATGGTAAGTAGAACCTAAATCCAATTTTTCATGAAAATTGGTGCTGTATGTGATAAATACAAGGGAAAATGGTCATTGGCTGGACTAATATGAAGATTTCAGTATAATATAAGTGGTATATTATAGTAGATTATGTATCATTTTGAAGTGGAGAATTGATTATAATCTTACAAATAATTTACTATGTTTTGGTATATTTACCTAATGATAATCAGGGTTCGGAATGAGTAATTTTTCAACATTTTATATACATACAAAAAAGTAGAAATTTCAACATCAACAGTTCCTATAAGAACTCGGAGACATTGTTACAATTTTTTTTTGTTCGAATTTCATTTAAGAATAAACAATGATCCAGCAGAATCTACAAGATCCAATACCACTGTCGATTCAGATTTTTCGAGATATTTACCTATATAAAATGAAATCGCAAAAATATTTGTGTTACTCAAGTTACCACAAACAAATCATTACTAAGTTTGAATATAAAGATTAATTTCATAATAAGTTCTTATTTTTATAATAATTAATAAAATGTTAAAAAAAATTTCCTTTCATTTATTTATTTCATTTAATACTCTCAATCTTGAGATTTGAATTACTTTCAAATTTCATTGTGCCTATTGTTCAATACATAATATATAGCGATAAAA
>JARQZK010005160.1:0-32500 GCA_030704885.1 Cynegetis impunctata
TGTATTTAAATGTTTTCAAACATTGAAAGCTAAAAATCCAAATATTGGTTCAAAACAGATTTTTATTAGGAAATATAGTTTCTTATCCATATACAATATTATTTATGATAATATACCTACATTGGTATAATATTTCTGTATGTTTGAGGAGGATCCATAATATTTTTTTGTTTATTGGGTGTTTCTTCCTCAGAAAACAAAATCCAGATACAATATTGATGATATTTAGTAGCAAAATTTAATTTGTTTCAAAACTCAAATCGAGTTTTTGAACATAATAAACGTAAATACAAGCATTTTCTGGCGCTTTTCATATTTTAGGTACACAGCTTTGACAACGGCAGCAGATTTGTTGCCGAAACGTCAACATTTCAACGATTATTCAAGATACACCGACCTGGAAAATCTCAGAGCCTAATTTTGTTATTTTAGTCAGATAGAACTCCTTATGAGGGTATCTTATTAAGATAATAGGATAGGTGAAATAGACTCTCAGAACTGAAAAACTGGGAGCGTGCGTGGTACATGTTCAGTACTTAAATCATTCCGGTGTATCTGGATTTTGTTTTCTGAGGAAGGAACACCCAATAAACAAGGAAATACTACATTGGAATCTTAAAATAAACATGTAGTAGGTACTTTAACTTATATTATCCATTACAAAAATTGTTTTTCAGGGAAGCCTTGAAGTTTTTGATAAACGAAGGTCATGCTTATTCAACTATTGATACTGAACATTTCAAAGCAACGGATCCTATGTAATAAAATATTGAAGTGTTTCAATTGTTTATTTGAAATGAACAAAATGTTATATATTAAGTTATAAAAATTAAATAAAAATATTTTTCAGAAAGTTGTTTTTTTATAGTTCCTCTTGTAAATCTCATATATTACTTACAATGTTTGGCACAATAGTGTTTTATACCATTTATTGTGAAGGCTCTGGCATACTTTGCTAAAAGAGCATTCACATCTAATTTTCCAGTTGTTAACTTCCTATAAAATAACATATTGATACATTTATTTTTAAAGAAATTTGGGTGGGGTACATATACAAGTGGAGTATTTCCTGTCTGCTACAATCCTTGTGTTGCTGAAGGGAATATATGTAATGAATTATTAAAACTGTTACAGCAATGATAAATAATCAAAAAGTGATAAAAGAAATTTTTTTTAAACAGTTCAAATTTCACTTTCATATTCAGAAACTTCAGGCATTTCTCAAATCGTTTGACCTAAATTGCTATCAACCTATTTAATTAATTTTCCTTTTACACTTGACACAACAAACAACATAATGAATAACAAACAATAAAGGAATAATGAAAATTTGAAAATGTCCTGTAAGATTCCAAAAATTGTATCGTGTGAGAAAATTATTTATGATATAAAAAGTTACTTTTTTATTTGCAAAATATGGTATTGTGTGAGGAAAATGTGTTTTATATGATTAATTTGATCAATTATTTTCTTGTTCGATGGGAGAAAATTTATAAAAATAATTAATTCCAGTATTTCTGATAAGTAAATATTAATGTAAATGCATGTTTGCAAGGAACAGCTGCAACAATTGTCTAGGTTCACAATAGAGGGCAGCTATAGCAGCTGCAATCTCAAATTTTGGTCTATGATCTAAAAATTAATTTTCAGTCTCTTTTCTGAAGATATTATTCAGCTTCATAATTATTTTCATATTAGAATAAAATAAATCTTACTTGAATAATGTAAATAGACTGAATTCAAAAAAAAATTTCTATTATTTCACGATTCAAAATAGAGTTTTTTACCTCAACAAACTGTAATACTTATATAATTATTGAGGATGTATCTATTTATATTAATTATGAATTTCTAACTATTTTTTCCTTTCGTTAATTCTTGGCTTGCTAATAGTCACTTTTCACATATGCAAAAATGTTCAATCAAAACAGCAAATGTTTTAGTGTGAACAATCCATTTCAAAATTGTTATATTTTACTTTCAAAAGTGTTCATTAGTGAACACATTTTCATAAGTGCTTCAATTATTGTGATAATAACCTGAATTTCTTACTTTATATAAGGGGCAATTTCTGGAACAGTCCACTTTTCTCTTGTTTCAAATAGAACTTTGAACCTATCATTAATATATATATTAATATATAGTATTTATCGATAATTCAACAGACTGCCCCGATTTACTTGAAATTTCGGATTATAGCTTATTTTAGCCTGAAAAAGCCGAATATGAAGTCAGATTTTGTCGCTGGGTCATCTTTTTTTTTCAAAAACTTGAGCTGACCTGACTTTTTCTAACCTTACTAACCTAACCTCCGAGTTCATAAACATGAAATAGATGAATTTTATTATCTAAAACATTGTCTATTTCATGAATTCTATACTTTTATGAACTCGGAGGTTAGGTTAGAAAAAGTCAGGTCAGCTCAAGTTTTTGAAAAAAAAAGATGACCCAGCAACAAAATCTGACTTCATATTCGGCTTTTTCAGGCAAAAATAAGCTATAATCCGAAAACTTTCAAGTAAATCGGGACAGTCTGTTGAATTATCGATAAATACCTTAGTTTTTTCTGCTTTCACTCTTTTCAGGCTCAATTTCGTCAATTTCGGGCCAAAATGAGTGAGTAAAACGAAAATTTTATGTAAATTAGAGTTATTTCGTAGTTCCTTATTGTAGGTTGGCATTACTGCAATACTGAACGACATCCATTATGATGGCGCTATGTTGACATTTCCTTAGAAATTTTTGGAAGAAGGTGAAAATGTGGAAATAGTTGATTTCCCGGATTTTCTGAAATCAGATTCGTCTTTTTCAGCCCAAAATTAGTAAGTAACCAAAATTTTATGAATTTTCAAGAGTTTTACGTTTATCTAAATAATTATATACAATAACAGTATCCATACTTTCTAAAGCATTTTTCAACTCCTGTGATGAAGATTGAATTGTGGCATCTAAGTCTTCAAAAGTCAATAATTTATTTGTGTTTATATTGAGTTCATGTTCTGGACCTCTATAGATAGTCTCTTGTAATAATCTTTCCAGTTTTTTCAAATATGGTTTTCCTAGAACTGCCTCCAAATAATCGAAAAAAATTCCATGAATTGTAACTTTTTCTATTTTTCTTTCATTGCATTCTGAACACTCTTCTTTAAACTCAACATTATCCATAAGTAACAAAGAATTAGAAGTTTCCGTTTCATTAATATCATAAGTTTTGGATTTTGAACAAAGAACAACATTTTCATCTTGATCACCTTTAAACATCAACGTTTCACCTTCCTCAATTTCCATTAAAAGATCATCATTGAGTTGAAGAAGTCTAAGATCACTGCGATGTACATTGTTATGAGAAATGTATATGGCCTGAGTTATTGGTCTGAGTTCCTCTTTTTTTAACTTGGCCAAAGTTAAAACTTCATCAATTTGTTGGAATGTTCTTCTGCAAAAACAAAATCAATGAGTGTGTTGCTTCAAATATAACCCAATTGTTTCATTTACTCAGTATCTTCAGAAGAATTAGAAATCATTTTGTTGAATTAGATGATTCAGATATATACTGATATAGAACACAAAATTCATTTAAATTATATTGAGTTATGTATTTGTAACCAAAAACATAAAATAAATTCGCGCCAATAATTTAAAAAATCTACCATAATTACATTCGAAGTGAAGTGTAATCAGCGCAATAGTGTACCAGTGCAGTTTATCCCACAGGGTGTATTCGCGTTGGGCGCTTACACGCTTTAAGTGCTCACGCTTAGAAGCACAGATTATTGGCGTTAGTGTTGGCCTACTAGCGCTTAGAGACGCTCACGCTTTGGCTTTGAGCTTTAACCCATTATAATCCAAGACATTATTTCGAGCGGAATCAATTTTCTTTGTTGTTTTGGCAAAATATACGTTGTTTGGAACATAAAAGTAAATGTAACTTATGTTCGAAAATTCATGGGTTAGCTGCGAGACCCTTGTACTCAGATGAGTACAATGGGAGAATACGTTGTAAAAAAAATAAAAAAATTTTAATTCAACTACAAACTTTATTAGAACCAAACTCATATTTTTCAAAAGTAAACGACAGAAAATTATAAAAGAATTAATTGAAACAAGTTATAATATTACAAAAACAAAAAATAAAAAATGGTGAACGGCAAAACAATCTCTTTCAACGCATAGAGCCACTTTGCATTTTGAACATCTGACTCGTTTATGACACAGGGTACAATTTCACTTGTTTTTCTAATTCAAGTGGAAAATGGCCACCTTCATGTTTTCTCACATTTACTGGTAGTTGACTAGCTTTTATATTTTGATTTTTCGTTACAGGCCAAATAATGACGAACAATTTATTATTCTCTCAAAATCAACAAGACTAATTGGCTCTCCCTTCACAATTTGAAATATTTTTCATGCGTTGATAAGAGTCATGTTTATCACATTTGTGAACATCATCCACCACCATTTTTACCACGAATGTAGATCCTATAACTGCTCATAGCTTAATAATTAGACGTAGAACTAACAAGGGAAAATTGAACTCAGCATCACTGTCTTCGCTTTCACTGTCACTTATATGTCAAAGTTCCATTTTGCCAGCGACTTTTTTAAGCATTGACAACTCATCTTGAATATCATTTTCATCAAAACCTTCCTCATCCGTCTGTGAATCAAAATCGGGAGGTATAATCAAAAATCGGGAGGAATAATCGAAAATCGGGAGGAATAATCGCAATGTCGACTTCATTTCTGGTCTTTGTTGAAGCAACTTCTTGTTGATATTTCTCCCAACCATAAAAAATTCTGATTGGAATTTCGATAAACTACACAGTATTTATGAAACCTAGAAAAGAAACGCATCAGCCCATTGTACTCAAATGATTTCAAAAAGAATTATGTATTCAAACAACACTAAAAATAGCTCAATCACACTTATAACATGCTGAAAACAAAAGATCCGTACAGTCGTAATGCAAAAAATATTATTTTCGGTCGATTATTTACTACCATGTAAGGAATGAACAACATAACCAACGTAACGGCTGAAAAAATCGCGTGAAAAATTACAGGATGTGAATTCTTCTGTAATATATAGGTGCTGGCTATGGAAAAATATTGAAACAATCAAAATTTAATAGTACAGTTGATCCAACTGTTACTAGATTGAGTAAACAAAATATTTTGTTGGCTGTACTCTAATGAGTACAATGGGATATAATGGGTTAAAGATGAATATCAGATCTTCTTTTTACGCTTAAGTAGGCAAAAGCCCGATAGTTCACGCAAATACTGCGCTTTTACATTTCCCTACAAATTAATTAATTATCGACAACAAAAGTTAGGTTAGCTTACGCTTAGTGTTAAGCGTTTGTGAGCGGAGTCGACCACAGAGAACGAAGCTTATAAGCGCTTAAAGCGTGTAAGCGCCTCCCTATTCTATCTCAATGGCCCAACGCGAATGCACCCCCAGTTGATAAGGCGTAAATCTGAAATCAAATTAAAAATGGGTTTGAAACTTCTCTCATTTACCTGCCATAGTCCCGCCACGGCGCACAAACGTATCCATAGGAACACGTACAAAAAAGTACACTTTTTGTACTCTCACGGCAATATCAAGAACGTCGGGCGGCGTACAGTTGGGTTCCGAATCCGACATAATGTAACCTGTGAGAAAAATTTCATATATTCTATTTAATAAAACAAGTCATTTCTTAATACTCGGGTACTTACTAAAAACGCACAGTCTTTTAATGCGTTAAGTGACTTCAAATGTTTCTGACCATCTTGGAAGTAATAATCGTTCTCTTTTACAGTTTCACGTTTGACTACAAAGTTCAACGCTATAAATAATTTAGTTCTCCAAGCGTCTAAGTTATATTTCTTTTCGATATCCATTTATTGTACTACTATGTCGATAAGTAATTCGTTAATGATGAATAAAGATAAAAAGAAATACAGTCAAAAGTATACAAAGATTAATATAGATAGTTGTTTTATATAGATGATAAACATTCTTGATGTTAAATAAATGAACATTTTATGACTATATCAATGCTTTAATTCCTAAAATTTATTCATAAAAAAAATCTTTGAAGCTAAGAAGCTTTAACATCTTGCATGCAGTTCTATGACTCGCAGAAATTTTTTTATAATATTTTAGGGGTTTTTGATTTAAAGGCGCGTTTTCCTCCACCTTCGCCAGTCGCCGCGAACTGCGACTGAGTAGCTGCGACTGGTAGTAGCTGCGACCTATTCATTCAGGCGCGTTTTCCTCCACCTTCGCCAGTCGCCGACGAATGCGACTCGCTAGCCTGCGTTAATCAGAATTTGTCCCTCGTTCTGGTCTGTTCAGCACAAGAAAAATGAATATTTCAAAAAAATCATTAATTGCAATGTTATTAAATTATCAAGTGCAGGAGGAAAATCTGCTTCTCGTGTTAACGTTAGAATCTGAAAAACAGAGAAGCGAAGAATTAGCAATGTTCCGAAATAGACGATTGGAAGGATTTCAGGCAATATCAATCCAGAACCACCTGACAGATAACGAAACAAAATTTAAAGAGTTTTTCCGAATTTCCCGGCATCAATATAACTACGTACTGCTGCTTATAGAAGATGACCTTGCGAAACCATCCTATAATAAACCTGAGGAAGCGAGAAGGAACTCCATCGAGAGGAAGAAGCCTCAAGAACAACCTCCACAACAGACGGAGAAAAGGGGCCCCAAAACCCAAACTCCCCCTCAACGTCCCGATGTTAAGAGGAGGAAGACAGAAGCGGGAAGTCGTACCGCCACTGCTAGGCAAACTGGGCAAACCACCAGTTATGCCGAAGCAGCAAACACAACAAGAGTTGCAGTGCTCCCCAAAAACTACCCAGGGGAGACGCTGAGTGCTGAGCAACTAACAGCACTTGAAGACGCCATCGTACAGGAGATGGCGCTGGGCGCAGAGTGTAAACTCCAGTTTGGAGGAATTCACTTTCGTCCAAGCATGCTCGTGGTAGACTGCGTCACCAAAGAGACGGCAGACTGGCTGAGGGCAAATGCCCCCAGTCTGAGCACCTGGGGGGGAGCGGAGCTGATGGTGTGCCTGGGAGAGGATATCCCAAGGGCGCACACCATCACTGTGTTCTATCCCAGATGCTCTGACTTCGAAACAGAGTAGGTGCTAGCTCTGGTAAGTACACAGAACATGGGGCTTCACACCCATCTATGGAAAGTGCTAGGGAGCAAGAAGGAGGGCAATGGCCAGCTTCTAAATATAGGGATCGATGATGAGTCCTGCGAGGCCATCAAGAAAATGGACACACCATTTTTCTTTAGGTTGGGAAAAATCCCGTTCATGGCCTCCGCAAGGACTCGAGTAAAAAGAAGGAGGAAGAAGAGGCGGGCAAGAAACCAGCCCCTGAAGCTGTAGAAAATACAGCCAGTGAAGTCGAATCGACTGGGAGTATGGACCAGGAAATCACGGCGACTCCCAGCGAAGAAGAACAAATGCTGCAGGACGATGAGGAGGCAAGCACTCCAACTCTCCAGCAGTAATGGCTACCCCAACAAAAGTTGCCCAGGTGAACACTCATCACGCTAAGGGGGCAACAGCCGCCTTATCAAGGGTGTTCTCCAGGGAAAACTTGGGAGTAGTGTTGATCCAAGAACCTTGGGTCAACAGGGGGCAGGTCAGAGGACTGCCGAACAGAGAAGGTAAGGTAATCTGGGATGTCAGATGTGACAACCCCAGAGCTTGCATTCTTATCAGAAACGATTAATTATATCTGTCTTTCAGAATTTATGACGAGGGACCTAGTGGCCGGTTCGGGCCAAGATCCGCACAGGGCACTCACCCTCGACATAGTAATAGCCTCAGGATACTTTGCTGGAGATGGGCAAGCACACCAGAGGAAGTACAGAGGCTATCCGACTATTGCAGCAGGAGCAGCAATCTACCCCTCCTGCTAGGCTGCGATGCAAATGCGCACAACACTAATCTGGGGCAGCACGGACACCAATTCAAAGAGGTGAGCAACTGCTAGAATTTATACTCGCGGCTAACCTTAACGTACTTAATGTGGGATGTGTCCCCACCTTTGTAACTAGGGCTAAGACAAGAAGTATTAGATTTAACGCTCGGCAGCCCGAGCATTAGTAGATTGGTAAGGAAATGGAGGGTTTCAGGCGAACCATCTCTCTCCGACCATAGAATCATTATGTTCAACGTGGAAGGGCTTGTAACACAAACATCCTTCACTAGAAATCCTAGAAACACAGATTGGGAAAAATATACCAGCAATCTACAATGTAACCTATGACAGATCAAGTTCGACAGCAACCAGTCATATCGAATTTGAGCAGACCCTAGAGGAAGTTAATGGGGCAATCATGGATGCATACGAATCCAGCTGCCCGATAAAAGAAAATAAATCACACAGTAGCACCATTTGGTGGAACAACCACCTGTCAAATCTAAGATCCGAAGTCCGCCGGCTATTCAACAAGGCGAAGCGGCACGGAGACTGGCAGGGATACACCGAAAGGCTGACAGAATATAATAAAGAAATAAGGAAAGCCAAAAAGAAACAGCTTCAGGAGCTTCTGTGAGACAATCACATCAAGGCCCCCAGCAGCCAGATTGCACAAAAACCATGGCAAGAGGCAGAGAGCAAGGACCAATGTCACTCAGAAGAACAAATGGTAGCTACACAGAGAATGAAGAGCAACGAGCTCTAATCTTACTGGAGACGCACTTTCCAGGTAGCATACCATGTGAACCCGGAAGATCACGGAAGAACCAGGCAGGGCCAAACGAGAAGACTGGGAAGTAGCAAAAAACCATATGCACTCCCCAGAGGCTGAAATGGGGCAATTAACTCCTTCCAACCATTCAAGTCACCGGGAATTGACGGCATTATTTCCGGCTCTTTTGCAAAAAGGGCAGACGGAATTACTGCCGTTCATTATTAAAGCAGCCAGATTTAGTCTGGCGCTCGGGTACATACCGAGCACCTGGGAGGAGAGCACGGGTAACCTTCATTCCCAAAGCAGGAAGGAAGGACCCCACCCTCCCGAAGTCATTCAGACCAATCTGTCTCACATCCTTCCTACTGAAGACACTGGAGAAGATGGTAGATAACTACATTAGAACCAAGATACTGGAGAGGGTGCCATTACACCCCGGGCAGCATGCATACAGGGCGGGCAGATCAACGGAAAACCGCTCTTTTATGTGCTCACCGAAAACATCCAGAAATCACTTGAGTATAAAGAAATGGCCATTTGCGCCTTCCTAGACATAGAGGGGGCATTCGACAACACCTCTCACGAAGCAATAAAAAGGGCCCTAATGAACAGGGATTGGATAGAACCACATCCAGATGGATGTGCCAAATGCTGGCTACAAGAACGGCCGAAACGAAGGTGGGCGAGAACACCTTTCGGATCAGTATAAACAGGGGATGCCCACAAGGAGGGGTTACTATCACCTCTGATGTGGAGTCTTGTAGTGGAACGAATTACTCGAAAAACTGACCGGAACGGAGTTCACTTGCCTCGGCTATGCTGACGACATAGTTCATCATGGCCAAAGGTAAATTCGAAGGAACCCTCTGCGACCTCATAGAAAGGGAGCTAGAGACTACCAGAAGGTGGTGCCTCTCGTGGGATTGAGAATTAACGCATCAAAAAAACCACAGTGGTACCCTTCACTTAGAAGAACAAAGCTTCAGCAACTTAAGGGACTATTCGTCTCGACGGAGCAGACTTAGAATGGCAGCAAGTTGTGAAGTATCTAGGGCTCACCCTAGACTCAAAACTACTCTGGAACATGCACGTAGAAAAAGATCGTTAACAAGGCAAAATCATCACTGATGGTGTGCAGAAACATCGCAGGAAAAACGTGGGCTGTAACCCATCAATACTGCGATGGATGTACACCATGATAGTGAGACCTATGATCACCTACGGAGCATAGTGTGGTATGGCAAGAACCGAACTCACCACAGCAAAGAAAACCTTGGAGAAAGTGCAAAGACTAGCATGTCTTTGTATAACAGGAGCAATGAGATCGACTCCAACAGCAGCACTGAGGTCATTCTGGACCTCACTCCTCTCCACATCACGGTGAGGAGAACTGCTTGGGGAGCAAACCTCAGGTTGGCTAAATTGGACTCAAAGGTGCTGCATACGGTACAAGGGACTCAACCCTTATCGGAAGTGCACACCTTGCTGACCTCCCAACTGATGAAATTACCAGGAAGTTTAGTTTCAAGAAATTATTTCGAACGGAACTAAATACCAAGAAGGAATGGAGCATAGAATCCATTCGAGCACTGGAGAAGAATACCATAATATGGTATACGGACGGGTCTAAAACTCCCGAAGGAACTGGAGCAGGAGTCGTTGGGCCTCGTACCAAATACTCAGAACCCATGGGCCAGTTCCCCAGTATTTTTCAAGCGGAAATTCACGCCATAGAAAGGTGCATTCAGTTCAACCTCGATAGGAAATATCGGAACAAGGAAATTTGCGATCCTCTCCGATAGCCAAGCAGCCATCAAAGCGTTGAGCTCTTATAACATCACTCCAAAGATGGTTTGTGAATGCCTAGACAACACTAAAACGATTCTGGGCAGGAACAACAAAGTGATACTCCTCTGGGTGCCGGGGGCACGCCGGAGTGAAAGGTAATGAACAAGCAGACACCCTGGCACGAAAGGGTGCGTCAACGCCACTGATCGGGCCAGAACCTTTCTGCGGACTTGGAAAATCTTACTTCCAAGAAGAACTCAATAAAGCTGAAGAAGCAATGAGAGCAACATTACTGGCAAAGACTTCCAGGACTGAGGCAGGCCAAAGATCTTCTCGGAAAGTTCAACCGAGCAAGATCGAAGACACTGATCAACCTCAGCAAAACTAGTCTAAAGACAATAACAGGATTTCTTACGGGGCATTGCAGACTCAAAGAACACCTAAGGAAGCTAGGTTTAGAGGGGGACAGCACCTGCAGATTCTGCAAGGAACGTCCAGAAACACCCCACCATATACTAATGGAGTGCTATGCTGTGCACCATGAAAGACTTAACACACTGGGATCATACCAGCTGACTGTAGAAGAAATACCACGAATAGACCCCCTTAAAATCCTCAAATTCCTGAAGGTATTGAGGCTTGAGGGGCTGCTGTAAAACGAGAAAACATCGAGAAGCAGAAGAAGATGGGGCACAATAGATCTAATAAGGTCGCAGCGCATCGGTCACCATCCGCACTCACCAATACCAATACCAATCCTATAATCGTGTGAAATCTCCAATAACTCCCTCAGAAAAATTGGCAGTAACATTAACGTGAGAAAATATTTTTTATGTGTTATAAGTTATTGTGGGTAAGGTAGTAAATGAAGTGCAAACATTAATATATATTTCTTAAATAGAAAATAAAAACGCAACAAAACTATATTCATTTGAAAAAAAAAAGTTATTCTTAAGCCTTATAAGTAATTTGAATCAATTTATATATCTTCAAATGATCTGAAATAGGTTGTTACATTATCCGATGAACTCTGCTCACTATCACGATGTTGTGCCATGGTGTCCTGTTGGTTCCAGTTGGAAGTAGATGGTGTCTCAGCAGTAACAGAGCTCGGATAAGAGTAATTTGACGAGTAATTCGGAGAGAAATTGGAATGCATTTCTGGGCGTAATAATTTCAATTCAGCTTCAGATATTACTTGAAAAATCTTTCTCTTAGTTTCTACTTTCAACAGGGGTGGAAATTTCTTCACTGTAATGGCAAGACTTCTGAAAAGTACGTCTATTTCATCTTCTGCTGGTGGTGTAGGAGTAAGATGGCCCATTAAAGCTGCTCGTTCTTCACTACCCTTCTGTATTGCAGTTAGTATTTTAGACGTAACATTGATCTTTTTTTTCTTTCGTGTCTCTTTTGTGGTGTTACTCAGTGCTTCATCGATAGGTTTAGCATTGGTAGATAGGTATGGAGCATCGGCTGTAGCATCATCAGAAGTCATGTTTTCACCCATAGTTGTGTCATCCAGCATATCTTCGGAACCAATCTCGAAGTTCTCAGAAAGCTGTGTGTCAGTATTTGTCAACAAACTGAAAGAACCAAATGAAATGCCTGTATTTCCAACACCAATATTTACCTTCTCTCGTGTTCCACCACGTCCAAGAATTGTAACTGGTCCAAAATTGGGTTTCTTCTGCGAACTGCAGAGGAAGCAAATCCAGTTGGCTTTTTCGATATCTTCTTTGCTTTATAGTAGCTATCACGAATATTCTTCTATCTCTTTTTGCATGCTGCGACTGAAAACAAAAAAATCGGAAAAATACATATTTGAGATCTTTTTCTTCAATGAAACACTTTTGTTTCAATTACAAAATTATCAATTCTGGTTAGCCAAAAACCACATTTTTCCCTAAATTGTTATATTTTTTTGTCCTGAAATTTCAAATATTAATTGATTTTACTCCCTACGCGGAAGCCAATCGACAGAAATTGAATTTATGTTAATAATCCCAATTAATATAAAACAGGGTGCTATATACGTTTTTTTCTTTGCAGATTTCTTGCAACCGGAGAGACTTATAGATCCTTATCTTTTGCGTTCCGTATATCCCATAGCTACATAAGTACATTTGTGCCAGAAGTTTTGAAATGTCTGTGTGAGAAACTAATGCCAATTTTTCTTCCACCTCCAACAGAAGCAACTCTGAAAGAAAACGCAAAGAAATTTTGGAAGCGTTGGAATTTTCCCAAACTCGTCGCCTCTATTGATGGTAAACATGTGAGAATTGTATGCCCAAATAAAACCGGCTCTCTGTTTTTCAATTACAAGAACTATTTTTCGATAGTACTTTTGGCCCTTGTTGACGCTAATTATAAATTTGTCATTGTGGATATCGGTTCATATGGAAAAGAGGGTGATGCAGGCATTTTTGCCAAGTCTCTAACTGGTCAACAGGTCTACGGAGACAAGTTTCTTTTTCCTCGACCACTATTACTAGCACATTCGAGAAATATTATTCTACCTCATGTTATAGTGGGAGATGAAGCATTTAAACTTGATAAATACGTAATGAAACCCTATCCGAAAAACCAAGCACTTCAAGATCGCGGAAAAGCAATTTTTAACTATCGATTGTCTCGGGCAAGAAGAGTCACTGAAAATTGTTTTGGTATTTTCTGCAATACATTTCGCATTTTTTTTACGCCAATTAACGTAAAACCTTCAACTGTTGACCTCATTATTGGTGCTGCTTGTTGTTTACATAACATGTTGCGTGATGAATATGTGTCAAATAATCCACGAAAACAGCATGAATTAGAAGAAACATCTTTCCCACATCCTACCGAAAATATGATCCCTCTAGCAGGAAGTGGAGGATTTGCTCGTGCAGAAGGTTTCCATGTGAGAAGTAGGTTTACGGATTACTTCACCAACGAAAGCGCTGTGAACTGGCAGGACTGAAGCATTTTTTTTTATTGTGAACAAAAATTGTCATATTAAATATCCGGAAATGTCTATCCATAAAGCTTTCTTCTTTGTGTACAACTTATATGATTCGTTCTTCGGATCATATATTGCCGGGTGCTTAGAGACTTGTAGAACGAGCTCTTCATCGTCTATAGTACAGTCCGCCATCATTACTGGAAATTATCATTTCATTGCTCTAAAAACTACATATATATGGCTCTACTGAAGTAGTATTTACATAAATTCATTGAAATCATTTGGTCACTCAAAAGTGGCATATTGTTTTATATCAGTTTACTCTGTACATCAAAAACCGTTATTTTGAAAAAAGTACTTACGTTTTATCACGCGTTCGAATCCAAACAAAACTAACTTTCGTCGACGAATTTATCGCGGCACCCCTTCCGAATATGAGCAGCTACTCGCGACTGGACGAACGGCGACCGGACGCTGGTAGTCGCGACTGAGTAGTGGCTAGGAAAACAGGATGATTTAAAATGCATTGGAGATGTCTCGACGAATTGTTCGCCGCTACTCGGTCGCAGTTCGCGGCGACTGGCGAAGGTGGAGGAAAACGCGCCTTAAGGTTTAGGGGCAAATATTTTTCAGAGTTGGCAACACTGGCTGGGGTTGGCAACAATGAATGTTATGAATTATCTCGTTTTCCCTCCTTTCTTCATGTTAGCAATGTTAGCATCAAACCGACAAACCTTGTTTCACCTGCATACAGAAAATAAATTGATAATTCTAGCAACGGTACCATATTCGTCTCACGATAAAATAACAAAGTCCTCTTCATCGTATCGTGTATTCGTCCCATATTCTCACTTTGCTTTGCTCTGTGGTAACACTGACAGTGACCTTCTATAGACGACACAAAAAAGAACGAAGCATTTTTTAGAGCATGCCCAGTGCAATAGAATTTATTTATATTTTGACTTTTGAGTTTGACAGCAAACTCACAGCAAACTGACTGGTGGGACGGGACGGGAATTGGTAAATCCATTTGCTCTGTTCTGTGTGTTTACTGCTGTTTATGTAGAAAAGTGAAAAAACTCATTTTCAACACAAAACATTATTAAACTCCAACAGTACATCTCCAAATAAGAGATGAGCATGAGGTGCTGAAGAAAGAAGATTTTGCTTAAGGATTTATGAATAATAGTATGAAAGACAAGTTGCGGAAATTCTCAAGTATAATATGCATGGATGGCACAAACAGAAGAGGAATGGACTTGACAGTTATGCTGATAAAAGATGACAAAAATGCAGGATTCCCAGTAGCATTCTTTCTTACATACGACTTGATCAAGTAGTCCAGGAAGTTTTTCTAAGTGGGCGTAATGCTATTCCTGTAGGTATATATTTAACAGAATTATATGTTGATCCCAAATATTTCAACGCCTGGGCAAAAACAATGAGAAACCACCCGAAACTGCTTTTATGTACTTGGTATGTAGTGAAGAATTGGAACATTCAAGGCAGAAAGAAAATCAAGAACCAAGAAATCAGGAAAGAAATGAAGAAGTTAATCACTGAAACTAGCAAAGATAGGATGTTAGAGATCATATCTCTTAAAATTGCAAGAGGCAGGCGAAACTGATTTTGTCAACTACTTCACTAGGTGAATAATATATATCTATTTGCACTTGTACCTGATTCAAAGAACTTAATTTGCTTCTATAATTGCGCAGGTATTGATTAAGATTTACAAATAACTCATATTTTTTTAGATACTACTTTCAGGATGAGGAGAGAATAAAAATGTGGGCCCACTGTCCTGAGTATACTGTGAAAAATACCTTGTGTAAGCATGTTCACTTGGTACATATGTATGAGGAGCACAAGGTATTAACTCTGTTGCAGACGATTTTTCAAAAACTTTAGGAGAATCCTCGACAACTAAAGCACAAAAACAGATCGAATTATGCCAGTTCATTGAAGAGGTAAGAAACCGCGAAGTAACATCAAATCAAGATGGGACAGCCACGGACAGTGACAAGAGGGATGCACAGCTGAAATATTATTTCAATTGGGCAAAAGATCTTCAGGATGAAGATTTTGCTGTTTTTATCAACCACTTGCAGTTGGCAAAGAAGGACATGGATGTAAAAAGGTCTGAACCAACAAAGAAGAGGAAAATGGAAAAACAGAAATATTTTCCTTCAAATAAGCGTTCAAAAGTGAGTGAGAAATATAATTTGAATACATTTATTCTTTCTTTTGCTAGAAAATAGATTCACTGTGGGGATATTCTACCTATTTAATATTTTCATGTTAATATGGGTATAAAACATGATTTACCTCTATTTTTAGTTTCTTTCTTTTTTCAGAATTGACAGCCAAGTGGAATAGGCTCATCCTTATGGTCTTCAATCTTCATACAAAATGTTTAGTATATAATATTAAAATTTTAATTATGTATTGTTCTTTGGGTTTTAATTTATATATTGCTTTATAATTATTGTTTAAAGTAAGTCCTTGAATGTATATAAATGAGTCAATGATATTGTAAGCAATGTTAGACACTGCGCAAGGGGATCTAGCTGTTTTTGTGTTTTGATTATTACTAGAGTTAGGTATTTTTGCGCAATTAAATGAATAAAAATGGAAAAAAAATCATTTGTCCTTTGTCTTATAACTCCAAAATATTTTGGCTAGCCTCATTTTAATTGCATTAAGAGTTTCCTTCTAGATTTGTTATTCGTATATCCTATTGATTAGAAGTAATAATTGAGAAAATCTTACGCTTGGTTTGCATTCCAACGCTATTTTAACTCTCGAACTTTCGCGCTTTAATTCAAATTTTTAAAATGGCGCATAATATTTTGGCTTATGCGCATGCTGTAAAAAAATGCTTCGTTCTTTTTTGTGTCGTCTCCTACTGACTGGTGGCGCCGATGGCCTAGTACATTGTGAAATAACATCCTGTCAACAAGTTTCAATCATCTGCACTGAAGCTGAAACCCGCTACACAATAACGATATATCGCAACGATTTCAAACTGCACAGTTATATTATCGAATAGTCTCCACACGCAACCACTATCTGCGTCCATATTGTCAATTTGTCAGTTCTACACAGAATCTCGCGTGAGAAACTTGTCATCGGCAATAACGAAAGACAATGGAGATGCACTTGCATTTTTAGGCTTGATGATATGCTTAAAAAAAAACATGTATTGTGTGGTGTGAGGGACTAGCTTCTAAAACGAAAATCACACTCTCATTTGAATTTATTAAATGAGTTGAAATTTTGCGTGGGGCTTGCTCTCGAAACAACCCTTGCCCCCTTCTTCTCAACGGTATGAATGTGAAATTCCTGATAACCTAACAGGGTATGCGGCGTAGACCGACTTTCTAATTGCATCCATTCGATCTTATGTTGGTCTAATGGGAGTTAGGCTCCTTATGTTGGCCTAACTACCGAATGGACGCAATTAGAAAGTCGGCTCACGACGCATTCCCTGTCAGGTTATTAGGAATTTTCATATTAATGTGAAACGATAGGAAAGTAAACTCATATTTAACCTTACATAAAGGGCTGAAGAAGGTTTCACTACGTTATAAATGCCCATAGATAATATTTAGCTAGAAAAAACAACCACATCCCTAAAAATTTTTTTGAATACTAGTTCAATAAACGGGAATATTTATTTTTTTGACCACTATTTTCCTGTTGGAATTAAGATCGATGGTTCTATATCTTTTGGCTAGTCTATTGTAGGCGGCATTTTTTTTATTACGATCATAATAATCTTTTGATTTTGATCTCCAAAGGCAGGTTTCACTTCGATAGCACTGAATTACCTCTTCCAATTGATCGCTGTGTTCTCTTCGATCTTGTTTCGACTTGTATGAGGGACTTTCCCACGGACTTGTGTACTCACAGAAAACTCTTTCATAAACTGAGCGATCGTTAGGATTAATCGCGGCGCCTTATCCACAAGAAATGATAAAACTGTGCAAACTCAAGTGACAGCGATTTATCGAATAGAAAATGCATTTGTCACTGATGAACTGTGCGAAAAATAAATATTGAAATGTGGGGCTGAAAGCTTTAACGAGATTGTGAATACAAAAAATTTAAAAGCCAGGAGTCACCTCTGGGATTGTAACCCAGAAATACGGCATCAGGGTTCAGTACTCAGATGACTCGGTCGTCAATGCAATATAAAATACGGACGCAAGAGTCTATAAAACGAGAGTGTTACGTATCGCCACGCTATATGATTGAGTATAAACCTACAATACGTAGTCATTATTTTATGGAACAAATTTGTAGAGCTTTATCTTTTCATTATGCCATAACTGATTCCTGTCATAATCTGTTATTTTATTCATATAACTTATACAAAATTATTTCGATGTTTCACATCTCACAGACATCCCACGACGGCTCATGACGTTTTCGCGTTGCTTGTACATGAATTCATGAGTATATATTATGCATTGGCAATTGGCGTAGAGGAGTGGGATCAGAAAGAGAAGGGATGAGAGATCATAAATAAAGTGGGAGAAAGAGAAAGGTATACAATATTCGCTTGTGTATCGTTACTTCCGTCACGCTCTTAGTCTCACATATTTTTCAGTTTGGTCGGACAGCAAAATCTCTATCTCCTCCAAGCCTGCCGTAAGGAACTTCGTTCCATCTGCAACGATTTATTATACATATGTTCGATAAAACTGTGCAAATTGACTGTACAGATAGATCGCTATGGTAAATCGTTGTCGTCTGTAGCAGGATTAAGTTATCTATATCATGTGGAGAATCTGTTACGACAAAGTGGCATGTGCGAATTTATATGGTGTAACGTGTAAATTCTCCAATTAACCGCTGCTACCGAACTGCATTCAAATACCGCGCTATAAAATGCCTGAAATAATGAGTTGCGTAGAACGAGAGTATGGAGAGGGAGTTGAATTTGCACGTGAAAGATCTAATATCTTTCTCTCCCCAAATAACTGTCAAAGAAATAACACATCATTAATTGTTAAAATTATAGTCAATATATATTAAACGAATAGTTTATTGAAGTTTAGTAAAATTTATTAAGTATCTGTGCCGTCTGATAGACGGTAAGTTATGAGAAGAAATATAATTATTTCGTATTAATGCATTATCTTGAAAATCTGAATTTATTCCTCATTTCGTTTTTCCGCCATTTCATTTTTTTCATTTATCTATATTAAATTATTTATCTTTCAATATTGAAATAATCATCTTGCATTTCTCAATTTAAAATATTTTCACTTTATTTGCTTATTTCATTATCTCAATTTGACACAAGATTTTTGTAGGTTAACGATGGAAAATTTCACATGGTCATATCTTATGTTCAGTTTGATGTTGGAACATATACTGTCTTTGCTTGAGATAAATCTGAATGTTAGTTTGAATTGGCCATCGATACCCTACAGATATTCTTGGAACATATTACGTTTGAGATTGTATGTTGATTTGCCTCGAATTATTCTAGCCACGTTGTCAGGAGCTAAAATTTACTTTGGTTAGAGCTAAAAGCCACATTATATGGAGTTTGAAATCCACGTTATCGGAAGTTTGAAATCCACGTTATCTGGAGCTACCGAGAAACGAGTTACAAAAAGGGCAGAAGTCAATAGCACAATCCATCCAAAGAGGAATCTCCATCGTCGAGGAAAAATTAAATAAAACAAACAAAAAAAAAGATAAGTCTCATGTAAAAAGAAGATAGTAAATACCTTTCATTTTACCTAGTTGTTATTATTACTGTGAACAAATCAGAACCCTAATATGTTTAACCAATCTCCCTGCTAGCTTGGGCATAAAAATCTGTCAAAAAGGGAGGTTGGTTACAATGGCTTGAGTTCATCAAGAATTGGAGCATGGGGTCATATATGTCGCGAGAAGTGCAACGCGTCAAGATCCGATTCGTATGAAATGAATTATAAATAAACAGAAATGAAAATACTTTTCACACAATGTATTCAAAATATACGTCTAGGTTTAACTGGTTTTGTCTATCGCATCATTGTCAAGTAAATGTAGACATATCAGATAAAAACTATTTATATCTAACCCTTAAAGATTCAAGAGTGGAGCGGAGTTGACGTCTAATTGGTTATTTACAGTTTGAAATTCGGAGCTTTTTCTAAGCTTAGTTTTTCTTAAGTTAATTTTCAAACTTTTCCACAGATTCATTGTGATTCTTCTATTGCAAATATGCAGGATTGTAATACCTTCTATTGTGATTTTATGTCTTGTAGTAATGTGTACGAATATCGCAGATTTACTGTCGGAAGAAATATGTTCCTTAAAACGAAATTCAAAATTTCGCATTGTTTGTCCAACGTTCGCTCTTGGGCATTCACCACATTCACTTCTATAAATTGAAGCCCAACGGCGTCGTTCGACAAACCGGGCGAAATTTTGAATTTCGTTTTAAGGAACATATCGTCTTATCTGATTATTCGAAATGAATTTCGATAAAATAAATAGTTCATCAATATCGATAATTGGGGTTCGTGAAACCACGCTGTAATACCAACCAAAATGACAATTGGAAGACAATTTATTTTGTTAGAAAAGAAAATTAAATATTTTCAAATTTCAGCGCGGATCGTATTAGAGCATGAACTCAATACACCTACCAAACTTCAACCCTGCAGGAGCTGTGAAGTGATGCACATTTTCAGAAACCAAAAGGTACCCAAATTTTGGTGGTTTCGTTCTTCCTGAAAAATGTGCAAATAAAACACACCAACCTCTTGTACGCATCTCTGAGGCCATAATATCAATCTTTCAGAAAGAGTATCTGCATCGAAATTGAAATCAGTCTAGAATTCCACCCTTGAAAGTATTCAACAACCGAACTGTGAATCTATAGAACACACTTTCCTTATGTATGCCATATACGCTACGGTCCACCGGAGAGGTCAACCTATGCAGGTAGACCGAAGCGTATGTGGAAATAGATATTTGCAGTTTTTTGAACCTGTGCAGGTGACCGGAGCAAGATTGAAATAGTATATTACTCTACAAGGGCAGAAAATTTGAGATTCCTGCACTGCGCATCATGGCGCGTAGTGGAACCGAGGCCAAAAGTACGTACTTTCGACCGAGTAGTAAGAAAGTCAGGTTCTTTAAATGACACTGTACGGTGTACCTGTGCGTGTTTACATGTAATTCGGTCACATACGCAGGTATCAGTTTGTTTCTAGTGTCAGACGTCAATGCGCGAAAATGGCTCCGTCAGATTTAATCAGAAAATTTTAGGCCCCCTTAACTTCTGCCTGTTGCGAGAGATATTAAAGTAGGTAACCCTTAGGGTACGAACGTAACAAGTAAGTCGCGGTGGAGGTGTAGGTGGCGGTCGCCACCTATGTGTGTATGTTAACCAAACATATTGAGTTGAATGGGAGCGAACAGAGCAAGTAAGTCGTGGTGGAGGTTTAGTGCGATGTCATCCAGGAGGTTTACATGGATGCTTTTGAAAATCAAATCAGTTTGTTTTACATGGATGCTTAACGCGCGGTCTACAAGGATGCTTCGCTGTAATTGGTACGTTCAAGGTTGTCATCACCTTCAATAGCAGCTTGCATAGAAGACGTGTGGCGTCTGACATTTCATGTGTAAATTGGCAACACTGGCTCGACTGAGCATCGCTGGTAACCTCCTTGCTATGTGCGATCGACATCGACCGCGTCTTAACTAGTGGCATCCACCGCGACCTACACCACCACCACGACTTACTTGTTCTGTTCGTACTCTAAATCTTTCGTGCCGGGAAATACTATTCCTCAAGACTGTATCTTTCTTTTATCATAGGAGTAACCAATGTAAATAATTTTAGGTATGTTTTCCCGTCCATTTTGGGATAATTTTCAAAATCACCAGGTTCGAATTTTACTTCATTCAATAAGTCAACGTGACTATAAGTTCTCCTTTTCAATAGCCAATGCTTACATCATTTCTTTCGTACTCTTTTCACTGTTTTGGTATATTTTTTCTTCAAAATAAACACAAGGCCTGTCAATTCCACTGCGTCGTCTTCAATCGATGACATCGTGGCCTACCCAGGTCGCATTAGTTTTTTTCTAGTGTCACACGCCAACACGCGAAAACGGCTTCATCAGATTCACTAAAGAAGTGCTTGAAGATTTTGTCGAAATATAGAATTCATCCATGTACCTACCATGTTCGATACAAAAAGATCTGCTCGCTCGTGGGAATATTGAAATAAGTAGAGGTAGATACGACCATAGAAGTCGTTGTGGAAAAATAAATAATTTGAGAAGCACATGTTTCAGAAATCATTTCTTGAACTTGAACTGCCGTTTGCGAAAAATCTCAAAGTAACTATTAATCTTTCGTGCGGAGAACTACCATTTCCCAAAACAGTATTTTTTTTTCATTATAGGAGTAATCATTATGAGTAATTTCAGGTATAATTTCTCGTCAATTCTGAGATATTTTTTGAAATTTTCAGGTTAGTTAATAGTCTAAGATCCCACTGCTCGATTCTGCAGGTATGTGTTTTTTTGATATAACCGATTTTAAATGAAAGTTAAGATAGTATGCAATAGATTAGGGGTAGGTTGCCTATAAAAAATTTGCCGCAATTACTTTTAACTAATTTTAGTATAATTAATTCGCTATTATAAATTGCAACTATATGTTTTTTCAATAAATTTCACGCCATTTGAAAGATATTAATGTCACGAATTGAAAAAAAAAAAAGTTTCCAGCTCTCAGTCAGCCGCAGCGTTAGGGTTGCCAGGTGTGAAGAAGGATATCAGTGTTAATTTTATGCACTCACCTGTTTTTTCAAAATTTTCAATACAAAATTAAAGTTTCATATATACTAATTACTAAAATCCATGGTTGCCAGTTGGAAAATGGCCGCCAACAGAGGTTGCCATGATTTTAATGAACTCGCTCCAGGTAAGTGGAAGCGTAAGAAAGAAAAGATGCACGCATTATTATGTGCTGTAAACAAGGAAAAATCATGACAGCTTTGACACTTATTCCATAATGACAGTTTACGTATAGGATACGTATTTTCTCGCTTAAAAAAGATGAACACGTCACTTTCTCTCGTTTACGAAAAGTGAAAACTACGGTTGGTCAGTAATTGATTGGTAATTTAAAACCAACGTGGTTCATTGACGATCCAACACCAATAAGTGTAGAAGATATGTTGTCAGCATCAAAAGAATTACCTAACTTCAGATGAACACCAACAAGACATAAGTAAAGGAAAATATAGAAGTAGATGATGGTTCTGATTCAGATGATTATGACACTGATACAGACAATGAATAAGAAACATTAAAGATATATATAATTATAATATTTGCATTTAGAAGCACCATAATTTTCAATGCATAATTTGTAAAAAAAATTTATTTTTACTTTTTCAATAAAAAAACTTTGAAATCGAAATTACTGTTTAACGACATCATGCACTAAAATTCATGTTTTATAAATAATAAGTAAAAAAATACTAGAACTACAACTACACTATATTATACTTTTGTTTGCAGCACATAACAATGCGTGCAACTTTTCTCTCTTACGCTTCCACTTACCTGGAGCGAGAATCGTTCATTGAAATCATGGCAACCTCTGTTTGCGGCCATTTTCCAACTGGCAACCATGGATTTTTGTAATAAGTATATATGAAACTTCAATTTTGTATTTAAAATTTTGAAAAAACAGGTGAGTGCAAAAAATTAACACTGATATCCTTCTTCACACCTGGCAACCCTAACGCTGCGGCTGACTGAGAGCTGGCAACCATTTTTTTTTCAATTCGTGACATTATTATCTTTCAAATGGCGTGAAATTCATTGAAAAAACATATAGTTGCAATTTATATTAGCCAATTAATTATTCTAAAATTATTTAAAGGTAATTGCGGCTAATTTTTTATAGGCAACCTACCCCTAATCTATTGCATACGATCTTAACATTCATTTAAAATTGGTTATATCAAAAAAACAGATACCTGCAGAATCGAGCAGTGGGATCCTGTACTGTAAGGTGACTATAAGTTTTCCTTTTCAATAACCAATGCTTACACCAGTTTTGCCACACCATTGTTGCTGCTTTTGTATACTTTTTCTTCAATTAAATGCAAGGCCTATCAATACTATTGCGTCATCGTCCTCACTCGATGCCATCGCAAAAATAACTGAAGACTGCTTCGGTACACGGGAACGTCCCCATACACTGTAATGACTTGCGCGAACAAACATGCATAGGTAACATCTCTGGTAGACCGTAGTTATATGGCGTACATTAGAAGTATTACTGGTTGCCTAAGATTTGTTTCAAATAGAGGAAAGACCGTTATTTATTAAAATCATGTTGAGGCGTTTGAAAAGAGCTACAGGCTTCCTCTGTTTCCTAGAGTTGCAAGAAAATGCTAACAGAAAAATTTATACTCTTTTTTGTGAAACTGTTACCACACTGGAAAGTTGGACTAAAACTGCAAGATGCCACATTAGCTACTTGCATTAATCTATAGAAATGTCGATTAGTTAATACTTATGCAAGAACTCAACACCTACGCTATACGGCGCTTTTATTTATAGAACTTCATTAATTTTATTTGATGTAAATATTTGTGTATTCTTGAATCAGATAATGAATGAAAATCCAGAACTTATGGATCAAGTGTAAAAATATTTTCACTTACTTTATCTACAATAACGATAAAAATGGCTTGCATAATTGCTCCAAAACTGTCAACCTTGACCTGAAGATTAGTAGTCTCTCCTTGTTGTATGAAATGTTTGAACAAACTAGCTTGAAAGGCGGTGGTCAGCAGTACAAAGTGTATGATAAAAACAATCTGAAAGAAACATCACAAACATTATGGAATAAAAGAGAGGGGAATATTGAATCAAAGTAGTCAAAAATTTTATGTGTCAAACACCAGCATGAATAATATACCAAGCTATCAAATGTTTAAATCAAAGGAACTGAAGTAATCATTTGAAAATGTATATGGATAAAAATGCATAAGCATTTTTTGTAAATCATTGCACAATAACCAATTTTTGTAATAACAGCTATGTTATAGTTATTAACGTAACAAGGCCGATATGTAGCAAATAACGGATGAGGTTGGATATTGTAATCCGAGGCGCAGCCGAGGATTATAACTAACCGAATCCGTTATTTCCGTATCGGCCTTGTGTCGTTAAAGACTTTTCGTAATCTCGTTGGAAGATTACATTCTGATTCCGAAGAAAAAACAAACCCCGTACCTCGTAATTCTGAAAAAAAATCCCAACGTCGTGCACTCTGTTGTCAAGGAACTGTTTGGCAATTTTATAAACAACGTCAGTTTTTTGTGTTCGCAAGTTCGCTGTAACGACGACTATGGATGAAATTGAGGAACAAAATGAAATTCCTTTTGAAATATTGGAAGAATCATGTGCAGCGAGTTGATTTACTGCCGGCAATAACTCAACAGCGGTATAAAAAAGAATATGAAAATTTTGAAAATTGGCGTAATAGCAAGAATGTAAAGGTGGTTAATGAGGATGTTTTATCAGCCTATGCGAAGGAAAATCGAAGGTTTATTCTCCCAACTCGCTTTGGACGAAGATTTCAATGTTGAAACTTGCTTTGAGAGTTTATGACAACATTGACATTTCAAGGTTAGTTATTCTAAATCTTGCACCATATTAGAATATTATCAACACAAATGTATTTTCAGATTTGGAAAATTATTTTTATTCTAGAGACGAAAGACTGATGAATACAACCCAAAGAAATCAAAAATTTTGTCACAGGGCACTCGTTTCGCAAATCCTCGGCTACCATGCTTGTACAAAATGGTGGCGATCTACTATCGGTAAAAGAACTTGGAGGTTGGAACTCCGCTGCGGTGGCGGAGTCGTATATTGAAAATTCAGTTTCGAAGAGAATGAAGATAACGAGACAAATTTTTCATAATAATGAGGCTTCACCGACAACAAGTTCAAAAACTGTTGCTATAGATGGTAAATCTCTAATCAATAAGATGGACATTTCAAATAATAGCAATTGTCAAATTACTTTTCAAATAAATAAATAGTTAGTTTTATTATAATTACTATTGTAACCAGAATGATGTTTTGAAATAAATATTTGAACACGTGCTTTCTCAACGGCCGCCGGCCGTTAACACTGACTTTTCAATTGTCATCTGAATACCGTTGAATCAAAATAACAGTATGGGATTACGAAAAACTTTTGTTGCTGGCACGATATAAATGCCGATTTTTTGCATACTTATACAAATGTTGTAATAAAGAAGATTTTACGCTGTTAAAACCTATAATCTATAAACTTAACAATATCTGAAGTAATGTTTGTTTTTCTACCACTCATTTTTTAACAACTTTTAAGCAATAGGGTTGAAAGTTTGTGAATATGTAGATAGTTTCATATGATATCTTGAATGGGATTGGTTTTGGTTTGGATTGGTTAGGGGTTTGCTCCCCTGGGGAGGGTATAAATTTTGTTTACAGGATAAAGGTTACGCGGATGATACGAGCTTTTTGCTGAGGGCCAGAAAGTATGAGGATCGGAATGAAAGGGTGGCTGAGTGTGGTGAGAGTGTGGGTGACTGGTTCATAGCAAATAAGCTTAATCTCAACAAGAATAAAACAAAAAATGTTATGTTCTCCCTGCGGCATAATAATAATCAGGATAAACATGAGTACGTGAAATTCCTTGGTATTACCCTTGACCCCAAGCAAACTTTTGAACAACATGTGGATAACATCTTCAAGAAAGCAGCTTCCGGAGTTTTTGTACTCAGAAACCTGGCAAAGATTGTCGATCCTAAGGTTTGCCTCACTGCTTACCACGCTCTCGTGCATTCTGTTTGTGCCTATGGCCTCTTGGCTTGGGGGACACTCACGCTGCAAGGGTGTTTGGTATTCAGAGGAGGGCAGTCAGAGTCCTGGCCGGAATTGGTTATGGGGAGGAGGCAAGACCTGGCTTTGAGAAGTTCGAGATTCTTACTCTGCCTTCTCAATACATTCTTGAGTCTCTACTTTTTGTTCGACAGAACATAGATAAGTGGTGCCAATTAAACAATATAACACTGTGATAAAAGCATATTTGCTAAAGAAAGTGTTCTACAATCTTAATGACTTTTTAAGCTGTGATGTTTCAGATTTTTAATTGTTTTAATTTTATTGTATGTAATAATAGCTTTTAACTATTTTAATTTCATTGTATGTAGTATTAACGTGTCCAATTTTAGATTATTTTTAATCAGTAAGTTTTTTCTTTTCTTTTCATTAATATTTTTTAAGCTGTTGAATTAGTGTTAGCCTTGGATTCAAGAATTTTTTGGACGAATGTAAAAACTGTTAATTGATGTTTATCATGAAATAAAGTCTATCTATTTATCTATCTATCTATCTATCTATCTATCTATCTATCTATCTATCTATCTATCTATCTATCTATCTATCTATCTATCTATCTATCTATCTATCCAGTGTTGCCAACTATAAAATTTCAGAATTCTCAAATCGTAACCTCAAAATTCACCAGATTTCACCAAATTTGAGATTCAAAATACATCATAAAAATGAGGTCACGGACACATGTCGTAATTCCATAGGGCTTAGTTGGAAAGAGGGGTTATATTTAAAATTCGCTTATCATTGTATTTTTCACAGAATTAAGCGGGTTTTAAACATTAAGTGTTAGAATTAAGGGGAAGGGTGTAAAACTGCAAAAGTAAAATACCTTGTTTTACCCCAGGGCTGCTCATTATTGCAAAAAATCGGTTATATGCACTTGCCCTATTTCTATTGGAACAAAGTTTGTTTTGAATAAACAAGTACTATAGAATTTTGACACAAAAGAGAATATTAAAAATAATTATTGAAAAAAAAACAATTGTGTACAAGGAAACTATAAAGAAAATGTCTTATTCTGAGAACAAAAATAAAATAAATTCATACAACTTCTTAATAAAAATATTTTTTAAGTAATAGATAAACTGTTAGAACTAGAAAACAGATAAAAGTTGGGTTATGTGTTATATTCAAGGGAAGTTGAAGCTCGGATGTTGGTACTGTTGGAAATGCTGGAATTGGCGCGCGGTGATGTCTGTTGATACTTTAAACAATACAACTTCCAACGTTCCAACAGTCGCAGCAAGCAAAAGCACCAACTACAAAAGTAGTTGTCGTAGCGCCACCTCCTGCCGCTGCAAGCGCCAGCATCGTTTTCAATTTCACTAGATATTCTCCAAATGAAATCAGAAATACACCAGCTTTGAGACACTCCTCAAACTCTTCTTAAAATTCTCTTTGACACACTGAAATCCGCCAGTTTTGGTGAAAAATACACTGAGTTGGCAACACTGTATCTATCTATCTTTTTATCTATCTATCTATATATCTACCTTTGGAGCAACAGGGTTGAAATGTTATGAGTGGGTATGTTAGGTATTTATGATATATTGGATAGGATTGATTTTGGTTCGAATTTGGTTCACTTTCCGGAGGAAAAAATAAATCTTTGATATCTTGAATAGTATTTATTTCGATAATAATAGGTTTGGGGGTTGATCCCCCGAAGGAGGAAATAAATTTTGTTCACACGACAGAAGGCGCAATTTTGTAGCTATAGGGTGGAAAGATTGTAAGTAGGTAGTTTCGTTTGATATCTTGTATACGATTGGTTTTGGTATGAATTGGTTGGAGGTTGACTCCCCTGGAAAAATATAAATCTGGTTCACATGATAGAGGGCGCAATTTTTTTGGAAAAGAACCAAACTTGAATAAATAGATTTTATGCACTGAATACGTCATGGATACATATTTTTCTAATACAGCTCGCTGCTATAGAGTTTTTTTTCCACTTTCATGAGTTAGTAAAAAAGCTTAATGATTGTGTATAAAAGAGGATTCAGATCAATTCCAACATTCGCATCAGAGAGCTGGGTGCTATCAAACCGAACGAAGAATAAAGTGCAAGCAATAAATATTGAATAAAGTTAGAGGAGTGACTAGAAGAGACAACATCAGAAACAAAATAGTGAGAACTGAAAATAGAATTCATTGTAAATTTTTAGATAAGCAAACGTTAAGGTGGTTGGGACATTTAATTAGAATAGGATATGAAATATGCGGTAAACTTGTGTGACAGGTAAAGATAACAGAATAGTAAGAAGAGGAAGACTGCAAAAGAAATAAATTATTCCGACGAAAACAGCTCAGCGAGATAAGAAAAGTGAGATAAGCGAAAACAGAAAGAAATGTTATTGTTGGAGGTGAAAAAGTTGGCAGGGGATAGGTTGAAATGAAGGTAGTTTGCGAATAGATAGAAAAGGAAGCTACTTACCACAATAGTTTAAATATATGAAATCCAATACCTAATACTATGTTTTAAATCAATCAAAAACTTATACTTTCATCCCTTCTTTAACATGTCCTCTGCGATACCAATCACATACGTAAGTCTGGTAGCCTTCATATCGTTTCACTGGGCACTAGTTGTGCTATCTATTACATTTCGACGGAAGTAACATGTAGCTATCTGATACTATTGTTATACATTATTTCACTGGTAGGCATATTATGAACCGGACACATAAGTCCAGTAACACACTACGTGAAAACAGTTTTACATGTGTGCGATACCAGACACATTTAACTGGTGATTCAGGTCGCATCTTATATGCTGACAAATGTTACTCAGGGTTTACTCTTGTAAAACAACTTCAAGTCAGGAAAACTTTTCATTGTGGGAAGCTCAGGTTGATTGGGAGGCAGAAGGGGTCTCTCGAAAGATTTAATTGATCGAGGTATTAAAAAAAATTAAGTGGAGGGTGTACATAATGGAAAGGGCACCAAAATGATGAAAAATATATAATGGAAAGATAATAAGAGACCCATTCTCATATCTAATGACAAGCACAATATATGACATTGGTAAAAAAACAGAAGGCTATTCTTGAACCTGAATGTATTATTGATTATAATAAATTTAAAGAAGGCGTCGAACTGAATGATCGAATGTCGTCGTACAACACAGCCCAACGAAATGGGTTTAAATGGTATGGGAAGTCGGCGTTTGAATTACTACTATTATAAACTGCTATTGTCAATTCTTTTTTTTAATGAAGTTAATAATAACAACAGATGTCTCACCATGCTACAGTTCAGTGCGAACCTAACGAATCTCCTCGCACCTCCTTTGCAAGAGGGTACATAGGTACATTTGCTTTCGAAGAATGCCCAAAACCTACGTTAGCTAGTAAAGGAGCAGACTGAAGTATCCAGTTATTATAGTGACTGTGATCTAAAGCCAACAATGTGCCTCTTGCGTTGCCTGTGCGTGTTTTTGGACAAGATACTTGCCACTGTTGCCACAGCGAACGTGTTAATAAAGTTATGCATTTTCATAAATAAATAGATTTTTGATGTACAGAATCCATGACGTCAGACTAATAAATAATTACGTAAACCTTTAATAAATACTCAACTCACCATAAGTATCATTATTAAAGTAACTGCCATATATCTCCATGTTAATGACTGTCTAGACATTGCTGGTTCCATCTCCCCCGTAATAGGAGATTTTTCGACCATATCTGTTTTTTCAGCATATCCAGGTCTGAAATATGACATTACTCATTAAAAAGCGAATAAGTTGCCACTAGAAGTTGATTGAACTCAATATACAAAATAACTGAACCCAGTTTTTCTTCGGCAATAGGTAATCACTGTTCTTTTGTTCGAAAATTATTTAAGAATATGCTTGTTCTATCAGTAATAATGATCTGAGATTCTGAGTCTGAATAATCTTTGTTGAAGTGAGTTTACAATGTGTGTGTATATATATATATATATATATATATATATATATATATATATATATATATATATATTTTTATATATATTGTATATATATTATGTATATATATATATATATATATATATATATATATATATATATATATATATATATATATATATATATATATATATATATATATATATATATATATATATGTTAAAACACAGGGGTTGATTTGCACTAATAAAAATAACTATTTAAACTTATTCCGTTTATTGTTTCTCACGTTGACAACTTGTTCCTATGGTAAAGCATACACGCTAACTCCCTAACTGTTCTCCCGTGCGCATATTTACAGATGCTACTGTATTTCGACACCACAGTGTTTTTGAAACCTAACTTAACGTTTTCTACATTTTAGAATTTATGAATCAGATTAGAATCATATATAATTATATATTAGTATAATAAATAAGTATTGGTCACTATCTCCCATCTTTGAATATAACTACTTGAATATTTTTTATGTTGAAAGAGAATTATTTTCATTGGAAATTTCAAAAAAGATTTATTCACAATTGAAAGGAATTTCGAAAAACTTTACTTTGAAAAAATTAACTTTATTCATCTATCATCTATGATTAACCCTTCGGAGGTGACGTGGATCATTTGTACATCTCCGATGAAGTCGGTCCAAGAGACCGATAGATCCATATGAGTTCCAGCGACAATTTAAATTACAAATATATAATATTTAGTTACTCTAATGATCAAACAACCTGTCAATATTTTTAGAATATATGTTTATTTCAAAATAAAATAACAAAATAAAAAATAATTCTTGTTGAAAGACAAAACAAATTACTTAAGATCTTTCTTTTTAATTTAACTTAAAACTTATTATAGTCTTTCCTCAGAGCAATGTCTGCAAATAATATTTGCATGTTCCAGGCAAAGAAACCCATTGCAAACTCTGCAATAATATTTGGTTTTTCTGTTTTGTTTAAATGTGCAAACTTGACAACGTCCAGATCGTTCTGGAAATGCATTCCTTTGATTTTCAATTGGAAGTTTCCACATTTCTTGAATTCTATATCGAATATGGCGAGGAATATGATGGTCAGCTTGTCTCCTTATCATATGATTTTTTGTAAGGCCAATAGACAAATTTGTCAAAAATTTCCTCCTGACATACAATGTATCTTCTTCTTGATTATTTTTGAAAATTATGAACGAATTAATTCCAGTCACATTCAGCAGAGTATAGAACACAACCATAGGCCATCTTCTGGTATTCCGTGCTACATTGTAGTTTGAAGATAATTGATCCACCATATCAACTCCTATCTTTGTTTTGTTGTAATATATTATCATCATGGGCTTTTGAGTGATTTCGTGAATTTCATTATCATCGTGCATTGAAGATATCAATAAGACATTTTTCTTAGGTTTTGGGACATGTGATACCAAAGTACAATTTTCCCTGAATGCAAACATACTTGATGGAATTGGCCGATCTTTGCAATCTATGAATTGGGATGGTAGCTGTCGCTTGTTTTTGCGAATTGTCCCTAGAAGGGTTAACCTGTGTTCTTGTAGTAATTTTTCACAAAGATCTATACTAGTGAACCAGTTGTCTGTAGTTAAGTTTCTATTTGTTCCACTAATAATATATAGGCTCAACGAGCCTATTTACTACATCAATGGCCGAGTTGCTAACGGCGTAGGGAGAATCATCGGGTTGTTTGCCAAGATAGACTTCCATATTTGCTGTATAAAACATTATAGCATCTGATGCAAATATTTTAATCCTATACTTAGTCGGTTTAGAAGGTATATATTGTCTAAATGAGCATTGACCGCGAAACGCCACTAGCATTTCGTCTATGGTGGCGTGATGAGAAAGACTGAAGTTTTTTTTACACTTTTCGTTTATTTGATTGAAGACGTCACGAATTGGAGTAAGTTTATCTGAAGCTGTTCTAGCATCCCTTGTTTCATGATCAAATCTAATATGTCTTAAAAGAAAAAGCAATCGTTGCTGTGACATCGTCAATCGAAATAGTTCTGGTGAATCCCCAGCAGTACTGAAAAGTTCCTCACAATTCAGTCTATTCATATTTTTTTTACTCCAGCTAGGTACAACGAGCCAATTAACGCTTCCACTTCCATGGCGTCAGTCGGTCTTGTATAGGTTTCTCTAGTATACTTTC
>JARQZK010005160.1:37500-55000 GCA_030704885.1 Cynegetis impunctata
AAAAAAGTTCCTATGAATGTAGGTCCGCAAATGCTTCCTCACCGAAATGAAGGATGTTGAAGTTTGAAACAAAAATATCATTTTTTTGAACATCTTCGAAACCACGAGAGATATCAAAATGATATAAGTCGCTGTTGGGTATCCCACGAGAAAAGTTTCCACTAAAATACCTCCATGTCAAAATAACTTATCTTGATTGGTTCAAAATTACAGGTGTGGAATTTTCAGAATACTTACCCCATATGCTTATGAACATGCCCAGGAAGAATGTGCCAAAGTTGTCGTAACAAAACGTTGAGTAATATGAACAATAATTACTGAATGGTTCAAGAGGACAAATTTCTGGATCACAAATGGGGCAAAGGTATTCTTTGCTGTCACAAACACTATGCCTGTAAATTCAGGTTATGTTGTCATATTGAAAATATAATGACATCTTCATATATTTTGAAATATATATTTATATATATATATATATATATATATATATATATATATATATATATATATATATATATATATATATATATATATATATATATATATATATAGGGTAGTCAGAAAGTCTAGCCACAAGGTATTTTTTTAAAACGATTAAACGTATAATCATCAATTTTTCCTCAGAGATGGATTGTTTGAAGAGGTGTAATTAAGTGGCCGGCAAGATTTCCCGACATGACTCCACTTTATATCAGACAGAACTGATTAAAAAATTCTCAAATGTCTTGACATACAAACAATTTCTCCATAAATGATAAACAATTTTAGTCGAAGCTTCAAATACAGATTGTATTATTGCTAAAACACAGGTGGCCAACATTTTGAGCTCCTGTTATGAGGAAACTATTAATATTTTTGTAAGTGAGTATGAATTGACAAATTATATATTGTATGTATTGGAAAATTGTTTCTCTTATTTTTTTAGTAATGTGGTACGAATTCTGTATTTCTTAAAAGATGACGAAATCAGCTTCTCTGCGATATATCACTCGACATACGGTGCTATTTAAAAAATTCTGGATGGCGGCGGTACACTGAATGCTGACATCACTCAAGTTTGACAGGACCTCTGAAAAACGGAAAATACAATCCTATGCATCTGCCTAAAATTTGATCAATACCTTGTTGCCAGACTTTCTCGCTACCCGGTATATATATATAAATATATAAATATATATATATATATATATATATATATATATATATATATATATATATATATATATATATATATATATATATAAATAATATATATATATATATATATATATATATATATATATATATATATAAATATATATATATATATATATATATATATATGTATATATATATATACGGGTGAAATTATTTGGATGGGTACTATATTTGATAGAAACACGAAACTGAGGTAAGTCTCATAAGTCTGAAACAGTGTGTCTATCTTTTGTGGTAACCAATTTGGTGTACCCTAGCATTCATCCTTTGAAAATGGATGGGAATGTCGTTGACGTCGAAGCTTCTTTAACTAGTTTTACTAAGGGATTTGATTAACTTATATTTCTGTTAGAGTCACTATTACTTCATATTTCTCTATATGTATACAATATATATATATATATATATATATATATATATATATATATATATATATATATTTATATTATATATATATATATATATATATATATATATATATATATATATCTAATACCTATATAAAATTCTCATGACACGGTGTTAGAAGTCCTCCGAAAAGGCTCTACCGATTCTCATGAAATTTTGTGTGCATATTGGGTAGATCTGAGAATCGGCCAACATCTATTTTTCATCCCCCCTTTAATTTTTGTTTTTCATTTTTCCGACAAAATTTTCTGTTCGATTTTTTTTTATCATTTAGCGTTCAAAAATATATATTACTTCAAATTTTTATCCCTCTACGATCAACTCTTATTTTTTATTTGTTAAATTCCTCCGAAATGGCTTGACCGATTCTCATGAAATTTTGTGTGGATATCGGGTAGGTCTGAGAATCGGACAAAATCTATATTTCATCTCCCTGAATGGTAAGGGTGGTCCAACCCTCAATTTTTATTTTTTATTTTTCAGACAAAAATACATACAACAATAAATTTTCACTCCTCTACGCTCAACCTCTATTTTTATTTTTTGAATATAAATTTTAATTTTTTTGGCAAGATTTTTATTTTTATTTTGTCATAGATTAGAATAATCCATCGCGATTTTAATTTTCTTAAATTTTATCCACAGATCCACAATAGGGTTGCAAGATGGCAATGGAAAATAACAATAGTCGGTCTGAGAATAGGTCGTAATATATATTTCATACCCCTAAGGGATTAGGGTGGTCTACCCCAAACATGTTTATTATAAATTTTTTGGACAAAATTTTTTATTTTATTTTTTTATGATGTATTGAAAAATACATACAACTCTAAATTTTCACCCTTCTATCAACAACTCATTTTTTTAATAGCCATTTTAATAATTTAAACAACGTTTGCCGGATCAGATAGATTAATAGTTAGATATAATGGTAGATAGATAGTTGAATAGATAGACAGATAGATACATAGATAGATATATAGATAGATAGTTAGATAGATAGAAATACATCGGCAGATAAATGAATACGTAGAAAGATAGATAGATAAAAAGATATAAACTATCTAGATAGATACAGTTAGATAGATAGAGATATATCGGCAGATAGATGAATAGATAGAAGGATAGAGAGATAAAAATTATTCATATGGTAGAACAACGTTTGATATATATATATATATATATATATATATATATATATATATATATATATATATATATATATATATATATATATATATATATCGAAAACTAAAATTTAATTACGCGAAACAGAAGTAGCGTGTATGATATAACAATACGAATAAGAAATCCATTTGAAAAATTGATGATTAATGAAATCAACTATTAACTTGAGAATGGGGGAATGTTAAAATATTCTTCGTCGGCTCACACACGATAGAAATACTAGACGGTAGGTTTCGTTCTGCAACGAGCTCATCAGTAGTGCCCCGTTCATCAACTGAATGGGCAACTACTTCGAATTTACATAACCACGTAATAGTTTCCAAGAAGAGTACTAATTACATACGAACAAATCATAGCGGGTATCTAACTATATTTCTGAAACATACAGGAGTATTCGTGGGGACCCTGGGGCTCCAGGAGTCTCCATGGAGGCCCAGGGACTGAAATTATTCGATATATAGGAATGGGGTCTCGTGTCTTTGTCGTAGATTTGGATATAAAAATTACATAACTATTTCGAATAAGAAAATAGAGTTCATAGCTATTATAATAATTCTAAACATTTTTATTTCAATTAAATATATTCAGGTCAGAGAAAACCAACAATATGATATCATCGAACTCAGGGTAATCGGAATGATAAGAGTATATCCCGTTCATATGAGTTCCAGCAAAATAACGAAATGTTTCGATTTTATTAGATCTCATCAGTGTAGCTAATTTGACTCGAAGTGAATTGACAAATTTGTAATTGTTCCCCAATACAAATCGTGGTCAGTAACACTGTCTGGATAAAAACCCAGAACGCCCTTCCACCAAAGATATTTGGAACCAGTAATTCATCGCTTAGATCGAAAATGCGGAAAGTCGTCGCGCAAACACGTACCTCCTGACATGAAGATATCTACTCTACAACAGTGGCGTATATGATTTCAAGGCACAATAACATAGTGATTGAAAACCTTTAGATATACTCACGAGAGCGTGCTCCGAGGATGCTAGCAGCGTAATACGCAAAATACAACAATCAAACCATGAAAAACATACATGTTGACCATGGTCAATTACATACATTACATAACACGAAGAATTTTCCAAAAAATAATAAAATTTTCGTTTTTATATTATAACTTTTACAAAAATTAATGAATTGTTATGAAACTTGGTGAAAAAATACCTTTGTATATTATAAATAACCAAAAAAATTTTCAAAAGAAAATAATGGAAAATTTTTGATTTTGAATTTTTTTAAAAAAAAAGTCCTTTTTTCTGACGAAAATTGTACGGTGGAAAATCATCGTGAATAGATTTTTTAAAGCTCATTTTGTTTGTTTTTTCGTCTATTTCTTGATAAATCAGAGACACAATATAGCTTCTATTTAAGAATATGCTAAAAAATGCAAAAAACGAAAAAAGTCAATTTTGAAAAAAAAAATTTCAGTAATTGTTGATAATTTTGTTTAAATTTCGAAAAAATGTTAAAATTAATTTCACCAATCGATTCTACGTGAAGAAATATTTAAGAAACTCTATTTTGTTGTTAAAAATTACTCCAATATTTAGGGGTGGTAAAGGGTTGCTTCTGGAGGGTGAATAAAGTAATGATCGTCCTCATGCAATTTTCGGCTAAAATTGACGTTAAACAAAAAATTAGTAATCAATAAAAGTTGTAGATTTTGAAAAATTCTTCAAGTTTTGTAGGTCATTTTTACCATAACCTCAAAATTGAAAAAAATATATGCAAAAAATGTATTTTTTTACATTTTTTACTTTTTTGAACAGTCTTATTATTTCTTTTCTTCTTATTTTTGTGTACTTAGTAGACAAAATGTGAGGTTTAATAAAAGTACTATAGTTGTAACTTTAATTTGGAAAAAATGTTCAAGATTTTGAGGAAACTCATAGGAAGTTCATGAGGAAAATATGTATTTATTTTGTTAGAATATGATCAAAACTTAAAAAAAGAACTTTTTATTACAAAAAAAATGATTAAATCTAAAAAATACACATTGGAAACTACACTAATCTTTTTCTTTTATTTACATGAATCAGTTCTTCTTCTTCACCCTCCGATTCTTCGCTAAACTGCGAATCTTCACACTCCATCTCTTCTTCAAAATCATCTTCGAGTTCCTCATTGTTTATATTATTTTGAGGACTTGGCTCTTCGTCTTCACCATCGCTTACATCTTCTGAAACTTGTTGTATATTGCAACAATTATCAGAATCTTGACAACTCCTGCAGAGATCTGCGTAGCAATGGTATGGCGGAAAATAAAAGCCTCGTGTATAACAAATACCCATAGAGCCTCTATGATTGAAAGATAGGTGTACTGTCTGTAGTTCTGATCATGCGCGTTAATCTTTCCGTATATTTTTTCTGATTTTTAAAGTTTTCTAGTATCATTACTATAATAATTTCATTCAACCACACATTTTGTCTACTAAGTACACAGAAATAATAAGAAAGTTCAAAAAAGTAAAAAATGTAAAAAAATACATTTTTTGCATATATTTTTTTCAATTTTGAGGTTATGGTAAAAATGACCTACAAAACTTGAAGAATTTTTCAAAATCTACAACTTTTATTGATTACTAATTTTTTGTTTAACGTCAATTTCAGCCGAAAATTGCATGAGGACGATCATTACTTTATTCACCCTCCAGAAGCAACCCTTTACCACCCCTAAATATTGGAGTAATTTTTAACAACAAAATACAGTTTCTTAAATATTTTTTCACGTAGAATCGATTGGTGAAATTAATTTTAACATTTTTTCGAAATTTAAACAAAATTATCAACAATTACGGAAATTTTTTTTTTTCAAAATTGACATTCTTCGTTTTTTGCATTTTTTAGCATATTCTTAAATAGAAGCTATATTGTGTCTCTGATTTATCAAGAAGTAGACGAAAAAAAAAACAAAATGAGCTTTGAAAAATCTATTTACGATGATTTTCCACCGTACAATTTTCGTCTGAAAAAAGGACTTTTTTTTTTAAAAAATTCAAAATCAAAAATTTTCCTTTATTTTCTTTTGAAAATTTTTTTGGTTATTTATAATATATAAAGGTATCTTTTCACCAAGTTTCATAACAATTCATTAATTTTTGTAAAAGTTATAATATAAAAACGAAAATTTTATAATTTTTTGGAAAATTTTCAATTTTCTCGATAATTTTGAGGTTATGATGAAAAGTACCCTCAATAAAAATGAAAGATTTTTTTATTACCTACAACTTTGCTGTTGAACATTTTCATCTCCGACGTCAAATTTTCTCGTAATACGCATCCAAACTATTGACTTTGAATTTTTTTCACTTTACCCCACCCCCCTAAGTTAGTCACCAAGGTCAGCAACTGCATTTATTTTTTTCTTCATGTAAGTAACCCCCCCAACCATTTCCTGTTGGGCTAGTTCTGGTTTCTATTTTTCCGTATTCTGATTAAAATTATGTTAGTTTGCCCCGACTATTAATAATAAATTTTATTCGTACGTTGGCTAAAACAAGCATGTTCACGTCATAATAATGTATAAATAGAATTTTAGAATACACATATAAATAAAAACATACTAACATATTTACAACATAAGTTACAAACACCAGCACAGAACTATGTGGAACAAAACTCTTCGAATGAATAAAATGCATTACTTAGTAGAAAACGCTTCAGCTCTTTTTTGAACTTTACAATACTACTTATGCTAGTAATAAATGATGGCAATTTATTATAAACACTAACAGACACATATCTGGGACTCTTTTCATACAACGCACTCTTATGCTTAGGAAAAAGTAATTTCGAATCATTTCTTGTATTATATGAAGCACCCAGTCTCGCAAAAGAGGCAAAATTCTGTCTGGCGTACATTGCTGCCTTGAGGACGAATATCGAGGGCAGAGTGAGTATACCATGGCCAACGAAATACCTCCTACATGACTCAGTAGGATGAACGCCAAACAATAGCCGAATAACTCTCTTCTGTGCAATGAATACCCTCCTCCAACCAGTTGATATACCCCATAATAACGTGTGGAAAGTGAGGTGCGTGTGAACCATAGCATGATACACACCTACAAGATCTGTAAGTGCCATACTGGACCTCAGCTGAAGAAGAGCAAAATATCCGCTACTCAGTCTTTTGCAAACATGATTCGTGTGAGTCTCCCACCTCAATTCTGAGTTAAGAAAACAACCCAAATATCGGGTCTCCTCGTCAACACCATTCAACTGGTTATCACGTGATAGCCTACCATTATGCAACTGTAATTGCACCGTTTTGCTCGCATTGAGAATTAATCCGTTGCGCTGACACCGCGACTCCTTCCTATCACACACCTCAACAATTTTCATCTCGATTTCAACAGATATCGATCCCGAGATCACTATTGAGGTATCACCTGCATACATAAAAACATCGCCCTCCTTAATATGTTGAGGTAAGTCGTTCATGAACAACATGAACAACAACGGTCCTAGGATCGACCCCTGTGGAACACCTAATGTAGTCTTGCATTCCCCAGACACACAGTCTCCCACCCGTACTCTAACATTTTTACCCTCTAAGTAAGACTTCAACCAATCATAGCAAACACCTCGCATGCCAAGATTATAAAACTTATCCAGAGCAACATTTGGGCACATAAGATCAAACGCCTTAGTCAGGTCAAAAAACAACACGACAACAATCAAACCCTCATTCAGCTTTTTATAGACTATATTGAACATGTCAACAGTTGCAGTTTCCGTTGACTTACCTTTACGAAATCCATGCTGCGACGAAGAAATCATATTACTGTTCTCAAGGAAATCAACAACTTGTGAATGAAAAACAAACTGCAGCAGCTTAGAAATTCCACAAAGAATCGAAATTTGCCGGTAACTGTCCGGCAAAGATGCATCTCCCTTCTTGTACACCGGAACTATGATAGCTTGCTTCAGGATAGAGGGAAAAACCCCTTCACTCAATGATTTATTTATCAATTTAACAAGTGGATTAACAATAGAACTAGAGATCGACTTAATTATATTTGTACTGAGACTATCTAGACCAACTGCATCACACGGCTTCATCTCACCAATCATGCGCAAAAGTGATGTTTCAGTAACAGGCTTCAAAAACATCGATTTGCATGAGAAATCACAAGCAGTGGGTGGAAGAGTCATGTTGGAGCCAAAATGTTTACCCCGCAGTATCTCCCCCACCGACGAAAAATACTTCATAAAAATTCCAGCAATCCTCGAGTTATCAGTTTCCACAATTCCCTGCCAATTCAGACTTACCAAATCCGGTCTTTTTTTACGTCCCAACTGCTCATTCACAATTTTCCAGACGCCTCTACTTCTATTAGTGAAATTTTCTAATCTCCGCTTATAGTAAAATTGCTTAGACCTTTCTATCTCTAATTTATGTTTTTTCAACTCATCTTTATACTGAGATTTCAAGTCAACCGACTCAGAACGACAAACCAACCAGAACAAATTTCGCAACTGCTTCCCCTGTTCAATCCTCCTCGTTATCCAAGGCTTTGCTATTCCTCTGTTCTTATACTCAGTTTCCACCATTGGACACGTCCTCTCAAGAAGTTCACCCAGAACATCCACCATCTCAACGAAAGCCAACTCAAGGTTTGGATTATCTATAATGCGATTCCAATTATTATAGCTTTCAACGAGACACTTAAAATTCATTGAATTTTCATAGGTTCGACGAGGTTTTCGAATACTTTCAGCTACATCCGTGACAACAGAGGCTAATCTAAATTCCAACGAAACAGAAAAATTATCAGATAGACATGGGTTCACTATGGAACTCCTATATTGTTCACGATTTAAATTAGTTAAAATATAGTCAATGCAAGATCTAGAGGTGTGTCCAAAAGCATTAGTAAACACCCTTGTATATTCAAATTTCGAATTCAACAAACCGAAGCTCTCAATGAAGTTACTTAAAATGATCTTGTTCGGAGAATTAGAAACAAAATCTACATTGAAATCACCCGTAACAAATAATAACGCCTCGCCACTCGCAATGTCCCTCAAAGCAGCAGACAGACAATCTATGAACTAAATGAAAGATCCCAAACACGGTCTATATACAGATAGAACATCAAATGCCTTAGCCTTGCATTTACTTTTCACAGCTATTCCACACATTTCAGCATGACTCTCAATTGAGAAATGCTTAACATTGAGAGCCACAGTGCTTGAAAATAAAGCATCTTTTACAAATATACACGAGCTACCATGTATACTATCAGATAATTTAAAAATTATCAAACAATTTTCCAAGAGAGATGGTTATACGTTTTCCGCAACGCAAAATCTGCATTCACAATCCAACGGTGAATTATAAAAATTGCCAAGTTACCCCGACTCAAAATCTGCATACAGTTGTTTCGATCTTATTAGATCTCATCAATGCAGCTTATTTGACTCGGAGTGAATTGAAAAATTTCTAATTGTTCCCGAATACAAATCGTGGTCTCGACAATTTCTATAATTCACCATTGGATTGTGAATGCAGATTTTGCGTTGCGGAATACGTATAACCATAATAATTTTCCATTATTTTCTTTTGAAAATTTTTTTGGTTATTTATAATATACAAAGGTATTTTTTCACCAAGTTTCATAACAATTCATTAATTTTTGTAAAAGTTATAATATAAAAACGAAAATTTTATTATTTTTTGGAAAAATTTTAATTTTCTCGATAATTTTGAGGTTATGATGAAAAGTACCCTGAATAAAAATGAAAGATCTTTTTATTACCTACAACTTTGCTGTTGAACATTTTCATCTCCGACGTCAAATGTTCTCGTAATACGCATCCAAACTATTGACTTTGAATTTTTTTCACTTTACCCCACCCCCCTAAGTTAGTCCCCAAGTTCAGTAACTGCATTTATTTTTTTTTTCATGTTAGTAACCCCCCCAACCATTTCCCGTTGGGCTAGTTCTGGTTTCTATTTTTCCGTGCTCAAACTTAGTTTGTCCCGACTATAATATTATTATTATTATTATTAAAGAATTTTCCTTGTTAAAATTATTATAATATAATGCATTTATGATTTCTAAGTAATTCATTTACTCAATGTACAGGGGTGTATACCGAATTATATTTCGAATGTGATATATAGTTATTACGTATCTTTCAGTAAATGATTTTTTCATGCCAATATTGATTTTAACGATTTCTGAATGGAATAATTTATATAATGTACAGGGTGTGTCCACAAAATTCAAATATTTGGATTACATAAATGCTGAGAATTGAACGATGTCATTTCATTATCATATTAACGTTCGTAGGTGACAGACCCGTAAACAAACTAATAAATAAATTACCGATTGAGTTACATTTACCAGGTTATTCGCATTGCGGACGAGGCACCAAGTTAGAAGATCGTCTTCGTAGAGGTGATCTAGGGATTAATAAACTCGAAGAAGCTTGTAAAGAACACGACATATCCTACTCGAGAAGCAAAGATCTAGCTGTTAGATATGAAACTGATCAAATTCTCGAAGATAAAGCTTGGAAAAGAGTAAGACCAAGGAAGCTAAATTTAAAAAAAATCAAGCTCTTTTGTCAAAATATGGATTTAATCAAAAAAACTGTGGAAAAAATCCGATCTTGATAATTATTTTTCTACGACCAATACGAACCGAGATACGGCATGTTAATTGTTAACTTTTTTTGCCAAATGCATAATTTGAAAGATTCAAAGTCAAATAACAGGAAAAATATATATTTTGCGAGGAAAACTCATTCGATCTTTTTTGACGTAATCAATTAGACCTTTCAAACTATAATAAAAAAAAGGTTTTAGAATGAAAATCAAGCAACTTCTGAACAAAATATGGTCGGTACCTACATTTTTCTACGAAAATAGAGAGAAAACAACCCCCCAACTACCCCCTAATTAAAACTGATCCTCACTCTTCTGTAGTATTCTTCATCCATATATTTTCGATATACCAAAGGAGTTTTACCAATTTAAAATGACTAATTTCAGAAAAATTGTAGTTTAAAGAGAAAACGATTTTTTGTGATTTCTTATTTTTCACCCTTCTCTTTGAAATATCTGCGAAATTACTGGATATACGAGAAAAATGATAGAGCACTAAATTGTAGCTTTTTTAATTACTTAAATTCTCCCCTGCAAATATTTTCTGTACAGTGAATATTTAGTGAGATATAGCCGTTTAAAACCTTTATTTACAAGCGAACATCACCTTATTCGAGCCCTTTAAACTCACCCCATTTAGAAACTAAGGAAATTTAATGAACACAGTCTTATAGCTCTTCAAAAGCCCTACAAAATAGTTTTCGAAAATACTTTCTATCACTTAAAATGAAAGAGCTATGTTCAAAAAACCAATAAAATTTGTTCATTCGAATAGCATGGTTTGGAGCTACAGGAAATTAACCTCATGAAATGACAAACCTTGCAATTCTTTCGTCCAGCATCGATTTGAATAAAAATTTGGAATTAGGCTTATTTCACCCTCTAGTTCATTTTCTACATCGGGTCGTTGTACGCTTTTTGTTTTTTAAAGGTGAAAACTACCCCTCATTGTAAAAAGTTATAAATTAACGTTGTAAACCTTGAGATGGGTAAAATTTGGTTTGGATTAATTGAATAATGATTTTTTCATGCTTTGCAATACAATTTCTGATGTTTCAACCCTTAGAAATTCACCATTGTTGCAGCTGAATGTAAATAAAATAGTTTAAAATTTGCTTATTTTAACGGAGATTTTAACACACCGATGAAATTCGATTTGATATAATCAAATAATTTCATACTAATGACATATTATGTTAATTCACATGTCGTTTCCATAGTAACGTCGTCGGTGGCGTTCGGTGCATAGAGACATATCATTATTCAGTTTATTCTCTAATAAAAGCGTGCGGGAAAAAACCCCGCTATTCCATTACCGCACGCCAACGCGGAAATGGAATAGCAGGGGTTTTTCCCGCACTGCTTGGCAATGTGACTCTTTACAAATTGAAATGCGTGCGGGAAAAGGGTTGAAAGCGCACGCTTGTAGAAAAAGTATATATCCTGAACAATGATTTCATCTTGCATCGATTTGCACCAAAATTTGAAATTGGGCTCGTCTCATCCTCTACTTCAAATTTTATATCGCATGGGCACTGTTTATTTTCCAATGGTGAAAACTACCCCTAATTGTTGAAAATTATAAATTAACGTTGTAAACCTTAAAATGAGAAAAATTTGGTTTGGATAAGTTGAATAATGATTGTTTCATATTTTGGAATACAATTCATAATAATCAACCCTTGAAAATCCACACGTGTTAGAACTTGATATAAAAGAAAATTATTATTATAAATTCATCCTAAAAAATGAATAATGATCCTAAAGCATAAATAAAACAATCATTACTACTACGAATTCAAACAAAATTTTTCCCTTATTAAGGTATTGCAATGTCATTTGACAATGAACAATCATTACTACTACGAATTCAAACAAAATTTTTCCCATATTAAGGTTTTGCAATGTCCTTTGAGAGAACATAGTGTTGGACTCCTAATCCAGAGTTACCGGGCTCAATTCCACATGCAGATTTCTTCAGTTCAGAAATTTTTTTCTCAGAATCAACTTGTTAGGTGAAAACGTCATCTATAAGCAGGTATTCAAGGGGCATCTGTGAAATTTGTTAAACGTCACATGTAATCCTCTATCTTGTATTTAAAACATAGAGTAAGGACCATAGATTGGCCATCTCGGATTTGAATCTGTCATACGTAAAACATTGTCATTTTTGAATACGATTGCAATGCACTCTGTTGGCGAGGTTCTGAATGAAAAAATTCTATGATTTGTACGAATGCAACGCACTGTGCTGGCGAGGTTCCAAATGAGAGGAATTCCTGAACCGTGATCTGTAAGTCAGCTAACGACAAGTAAAGTTAAATAACGGAGGCCTGCCTGCCTTCCTCGAACATTTCTATAAGAGTCTCAAGGACACCCATGAAGACTCCGAAGTAGCCCCAATTCTTATTTATCGAACAATTTCAGCCTGCTGTGCCCTTATGAAGACTCTTGGGGTCCCGAATAAACAATTTCAGTCCTCTGGACCCTCATGGAGACTCCCGAAGGCCCCCATGCGTATTCTCGTACCTATATATCCACAATTATACTAATGCCCCCCCCCCCCCCCCCACCCCCCCCCCCCCCCTCCCCCCCTCCCCCCCACCCCCCCCCCCCCCCACCCCCCCCCCCCCCCACCCCCCCCCCCCCCCACCCACATATAGTCGGCATCTGTTCACAGACCTTGCTTTTGCTTCTGAATTCATAACGGATAGCTAGAATCTCGAGAATGCAACAGAAGCAGAGTTTGCTTTCATGAAAATATTCCAACTGAATGTGAAACGCCGCCAATATCGCCTTCTATCTCAAAGGATGACCAACCAGTAGAAAAGATGGTTCAACAATAGGCTATCAATAATTCACCAATCCTAAGAACTGAACAGAAACACATTTGGATGTAGATTAAGAACAGAAAGAAAAGAGCATGCAGCAAGATTGAAGTGAAGTTACGCAGAGAAAAGTAATAGAAAACTGGACAGAGAAAAAAGAAATACCACAAAAGAGTAAAAGTTAATACACGACAGGATTAACAGCAATTAGAAGACAAGTAGTGCTACAGCTTTATTTTTTAAACCCTTTATTCAGATAGCAGATCTAGAGAAAAGGGGATATAAAGCACCAGTCGTCAACTGTGGGCTCACGAATAGTGCACAGAGCTTAGGCTTAACTAGGTTTGCCAGAGTTGTGACTCTAAGTGATCCCAAAGCTAAATTTTTATATATCAATTACTAACTTAAATTGAAGAAATATTTTTTTCAGTTGTATTTTGAACTATTTTTGTTCAATTTCTTTCTTTAAAGAATAAGTATTGATTTTCTGTTTTTCTTTATCGTAATTTTTTTATAAAATCTAATATAATATTCAAGGGTGGCTCTTATACAACAAACGCGTGTCGTTTTTTGCTCGATATCAATAATGGCAACAGTTTTTTTTTTATCTCGAGGGACCTACAGTTTAACGCCGGTTCCGAACGGCCAATGGGCTTGTTAACAACGTACATTACCCAGCAATTCATCTCATAATTAGAACCACTAAATTCAGGACATACAAGAGCAAGATGGGACTCGAACCCACATCCTCGGCTTACAAGCGGTACATCTTACCGCTGGTCTACCGAGGCCTCTATGGCAACAGTTAGGCACTGAAATATTCACAAAATACTCGGTTGTAGTTTTACTTCAATAATAAATAATAAAATTGAAATAAAATAAATATTCAGGGGGGCTATATGGTACGCAACCCTTAATGCGCGAGTCCGACTCGCACTTGCCCGGTTTTTATTTTCAATTTGATGTAAATATTACTGAAAATGACATACCAGGTACTAGTATTTCAATGCCGATCTGTAGATAGAAAGACGCTCTTTTATTAGGGGAGACCGGGGCAAAATGATCCAGTCGGGCAAAACGATCATCCCCAAATTTCTGACGATGTATTATATTTAAGTAAATGGCAACGTCGCCAACTGATCGAGCAATCTTTCTTTTGGTCAGTTTCACTGTAACCGTCAATTTGCGTGCACGTCTTATAAGTTTGTGGTATAAAAAACCATTTTTGGCGCTGTTGATCTAAGGTAACCATCTCGATATAGGGTCTATAATTCTGTACTAGTTGTTTTAAGGATATGTTTGAATGGTAGTTATTGAACTCTGCTTATTTTGCTAGGTTTACGTCGTTTCAAAACTTAACTTGATATATTATATTTAGTGCAGGTGACTCAGTTTACAAGAGTAATAAATGGGGCAAAACGAACCTCTTTGAGGTGGGGCAAAATGGTCCTGGATCATTTTGCCTCACTATGTCGGTTTTAATTTCTTTTCAGACTCGATTATGGTGCGTACCTACGTGAGAAAAACCGAGCGGCAGAACTGGACCATTGAGAGTATTGAACAAGCTATTAAGGCTGCAGAAAATGGTGGTGCATACGTACGGCTTCCATCACTTTCAACGTTCCAAGAATGGCGTTAAAACAGCGCAATTATCAAGAGAAGAGCTGGTATCACCACGTCAGCATTGAAAAGTCCTGGGGATTCTTTCATTGTGTGTTTAACAGAAGACGAAGAAGCTAAACTTCTACGCTATATATTTGATATGGAAACCCGTATATATGATCGTGACTCCACGTGATGTGCTTTGCCTAGCGTTTCAGTTAGCTGAGAAAATAATATGTACACACCCATTTACGAAAGTGAGTCAAGCTGCCCGGTAAAAGACTAGTGTTTTCAAGTTTCGGAAAAGGCATCCGAATTATCTCTCTAAGAAGTCTAGAGTCAATATCAGTAGCACATGCAAAAGGTTTTAACAAGGTAGTTGTCAATACATTTTATGACTATTTACATAAAAACAGAATCCATAGACAAACAACTTCCTGCTCATAGAATCTTCAACGTTGAAGAGACTTCAGTGAGTACAGTTTCAGGAATGAATCAAAAATAGTTGCATTGAGAGATCGAGTTAGAATCTGATTCCGAGTCAGACAATGATGCAAAATGTTTGATCTTTGGTGAGTCGCGAGGTCTGCGAGTGGAGAGGGTTGGATTCAATGCATCCAGTGTCATCATGACGCCTGTTCAGGGGCAGATGAAATCGATGACGTCTACGTATGTGATCATTGTTCGTATAATCCTTTAGCAAAAAAAGTATGTCGTAGAGTTCTAGATAAGGTACACGTTGTCTAAATAAATAAATATTGTAAATTGGTATATTAATATTTAGGTATATCAATCATGTTTAGGGATCATTGAAATTATATATTTTGTTTTCTACAATGGCTATATTTCAGATTTTTCAAAAATAAACAGTTATCGTATTGTTCTTCGATATTCTTTTTGAAGGATCATTATACCCCATGAGGAGGGGCAAATTGATCCTTAGGTCATCACGTCATAATCCGTAAATATCTTACATTAGACTTCGATTACAAGAATGGCCGTACCGTGGTTTTATTCACAAATGATGACTTTACTTACACCAACTGTGACAAATCTCCAAATTATATATACCCTTAATTATGAACATTTAAACCTTAGGGGGATCATTTTGCCCCGGTCTCCCCTATATAACTTGTTCATACTTCCAGATTTGGCGTTGTTTATCTGCATAACAGTTTATCATAAATCTATGTTTTATAAGAAATCCTTAATAATTCAACTATTATGAGGGTATTCGGACAGTACATGGGTATCCCTTTAAATTGTCAATGTAATTATGAAAACTAACATATTCCCAGTTGAACTAACGAAATAGTATGTGGTCAAGTAATCGACGCGTTTGAGTATAAAGACGGAAACACATTATTGAAACGTGATACAACCCGACAAAACGCGACGCGTGTTGAATAAAATCAAATCCTAGTAATTTCTATGACCAGAATCACACTATGAACTCCCGACGTCATGCGATACAGGCACACGCTACCTGATCTGGTCGACGTGTTGGGCGCTGTATGTTTCTAGGTAACAACCGATGTCACTCTGGAATTGTCAAATAAAGCGTACGTTTATACGTTGATACCCTATAATTTACTGAATTTTGGCAGTAGTTTGACAAAAATGAAGAAAGAACAATTAATTGCTTGTGTGTTGTGTGGCATCACATGTTGGTAAGTGCACATTATACATCAGATGTCAACACGTTTTGTCGCGTCGCGTTTCAATAATGTGTTTTCGCCTTACTAATTAATCTTGTCATTTCCGTCATAATTATGTAGCACTCGATTTCTAAAGAACCCTTTCACAAGAAAATAGCTTGTTTCTCCTTTGACAACCTCAGATTAATTCAATTTAGCAATGTCGTATTATCGTAAGAACGTTCTTGACTTTATTGCACTTTGGGAGAATTCTTTAACAACACTAGAGTTGTAACATGAAATAATTCAATCCAAAATTGAATCAACCGTCTTGAATATTTATTTTCATTAATAGAAAGTAATATATCATACAAACCTTGCTCTCTGGAAAAACTGACTTCGTTCATCGTCATACGATAGGGCAGTTCTTCGGAAGCTAAAAATGCTCGGTTTTACCACCATGGGTAAAGAAATTGACTTAAAAGCTAAATCAATATCATTGGCGTCAGCGTAAGCCACCATAATTTGATGAGGTACATGTATTTTGATGAAACCCAGGTCAGCATCTTTCTGGAGAAAATGAAATTGAGTTCACACATTTTTGATATATCTCTCATCTGTAGTCAAATATTTACATTAATTACACTTTCCCCATTTTGTCAAACATTTCACAAAAATCGTATTCCTATGATGAATTCAATAGATATCTCATAATATATCAAAAAACAATCATTGAAACTGAATCTGAAATATTGAGCTCTAAACAGTTCATCATAATTTTTTTTTGTTATGGTAATCAACATTTCCAAATGGAAATACGGAAAAAATAAAACAAAGAGAGTTAGAAACCTCTTTTTCAAATTTAGATTGTTACCCTCAAATATAAATCTGTTTTAATCTGATCTCATACATACAATAATATACGGGTATATCTATATAAAGCTATTGGCTCCTTAATAATACCTAGTGCATCTTTATGAGCTTGTCTAGGGGGCTGATTCCTCAA
>JARQZK010005160.1:57500-82500 GCA_030704885.1 Cynegetis impunctata
ATTGAATGGTACTTCAAAAACTGGGAGATATCGAAAACAGAATAAGTCGAAACACAATTTAAAAATTATGACGAAATTTAGTCATTGCAATTATTTCAGAAATCTGAATTAATTTACCAAATTTTGAATAATGATTCCCAATTTCAACAGTGATATGTTTCAAAAGCAGTGTTGTTCTTTCAACGATATCGAAAGTTTCAAGGAATCATTTATAATTAGGTATTCAATTCAACACTAATCAATAAAAGCTGACAAAATGTTTTGTTATTCTCAAATGACTGACTGATTTAATTCTTAAATTTAGTAAGTACACAATTTAGAATCCATAAATAAGTAACATCAAATATTTTCTCACCGAGTGATACACGTGCTCCACTTGAACACCTAAATTCCGCATATTATCCAAGAAGAATATAATTTTTTCACGATTCACGTCATTTGATGATACTTCTGATATACTGTAAAGTATGACATAATCAATACGTCTTCCTGTTGCATTAAAATAGAGATCGGGGAAATACTTCTCCCTCGTTGATATTATATAACGTTCTTCTTCGTACATTTGGAGATTCTTGTGCAATTTTTTGAGGAAAATGTCAAACTGTCAATCAGTAATTCCAAGCACTCTTTTTTTATCATATTATGAAAACACTGAATACAGCAGATGGCTCGTCAATATACATCTCGGCAACATTGTCTGCAATAGTATGGCCCGTCAATTTATTTCGTAAACGGTCTTCACAATCGGATAACAATGGCTGACGAAATCATACATGTCTAAGCGTCTTATATTGTGTTAAAACAAAATCTAAAGAAAAAAAAATGTTAGTTGATTCGACCCTACTTCAATAGGCGTGAGACTTTAGATAACATAAGTCTATAAATAAGGCATGACAATAACTCATTTGAAAAATTTTCAAGAATGTCAAATAGTAAGTAACTTAGAATTTTTTAAAAATATAATAGGACCAAAAATATTGATGAATTTTCTGTACTCTTCATCGCTTGAAATCTCAAACTTTTCAGCAACAACAGTCCGTCTTTTTTTTGTAATTCGATCTTCGTATAGGTATTCTTGTTTATACCTTCCACAGCTCAAGGTGTAAATGTATTTCATTCAGTCTATAATTCTCTCATTGGATCAAGTATTAGTCATTATTAGGTACTCCGAAATTTTCCAAAACAACAGCAAATAATTCTTTGAATTTCTGGTTCACTCGAAATTCTGTTCTGCTTTATTATTCCACTACAAATTTGATAGATAGGGGAAGTCGGGGCTACAATTAACAGAGGTAAGTATTAACAAGCTAATATCTCTAAAACTATACCAACAACACGCCCAGTGCGTATCTTAATTTGTCAACTAGATCGCGCCAAATTTCACAGTATTGGTCAGTTGCTATCCGCACGTTATGTGAGTGAGTTGTGTGCTGGTCGAAATTTTTGAGCAGGTAAAGATCATTTTATAGTTCACAATTTTTTGATTTGTACAAAGGTTAGTGGTAATGTTTTTGTTTCCCTAGAAGCATACTTTATACTTAACAGTTCTACGTTTCTTATTTGACATAACTATTGACCAATATTTTATTATGTTACTTAATACTTAATATGGTCATTTGGGGCTATAATTAACATATCGAGGGGGCTTGTGTTAACGTGTTAATACCTACCCCAGATGTGGGGGTATTAACATATTGTATTAACAGGGTAGCCGAACGTTTGTGAATGATTATTTTAAAAGTTGTTTTCAGGACAACATGAGAACTTATAATCGGAAAACTACGCGAGGGACCACATCAATAGAGATCTACGAGCTGGCTGCATTAGAAATTATTGAGAAGAGAAGAAATTACAGGGATGTAGCAAAAGAATTTGAGCTCTGCTACGTTTCTCTTACAAATATTGCTAAAAACATGCAAACGAGTGCCCCAGTAGAAATGGGTTACAAAAAACCCGTTTAGTCTTCAATGCTGAACAAGAAGCAATCATAGCAGAATAATTGTTAAATTGTGCTAACATTTACTTCAGGTTGCTGTCTACTGAAGAATAAAAATGAAATGAAAAAGAGAAAAATGAAAACAAAGCATCAGAACAAAAAAAACAGAAAAAATAAGGGAAAGGGTAAAGTAAAAGCTAAAGTTGATATAAATAAAGACGAAAAAGAATTAAAAGTGAAGAAAAGGATATTAAATGAAAGAAATAGCACTAACGAAGACGATGACCATTTTTGTATCATTTGCGGTGCCTCCTATTATAAAGATACATTAGGTGATGAATGGATCCAATATATATCTTGCAAGGACTAAGCCCAAGCAAGATGTAGGTACCAAAGGTGATATAACATTATTCTGTTGTTAGAATTGTAATTCAGATGATGAATACGAATAGATACTCTTTTAGTTCGTAGGTATTTGAATAATTCCTAATTCTTCTTAAGACGATGATAATTAATTTTGAAGAAGATGTTCATTGAATAAGTACTCATTTGTCTAGTTAAGTTTAAAAATGAAAATTATGAAATTAAGACTGATTAATAGTTAGTTGGAAAGATTTTACTTTAAATTGTAAAAATATTCGAACATATTTTGAGGTTTCGTTTATGTTAAGATATTTTGTGATTTCGTTACTATCAGTTTATACTAACGTGTTCCATGCAAGGATGTATTATGTTCACTCTCATTAATAAAAAAGTTGTTTCGTACATTTATTTATTTTTCTTTATATCAGTCAGCATAACATATGTTAATTTTTACCCCTTCTGTTAATACTTGCCCCATACCTGTTAATTCTAGCCCCAAACGTGAGGTAACAATTAACAACTACCTAATTTGAGCAAAAGCTTTTCCTCTACGGCATCGTTTCTATTACGTTTGTTTTGAGATAATTACATAATACCTGAATGATTACAGCATCATGTAACGAAAGAATCAGGTCTAAATGTTGAATATTTTCTACGCTAGAAGTAAAAATAAATTTTTTGTTGATTGTAGCCCCGCTCTCCCCTACTAACAAAATGAACGAAAGTGTACAATGTATACGGACACTCGTCCGGAGATGTAAATATTGCCATTATTTTCGTTCACCAACCGATCCTGCGGCAACCTGTCTGCAATAGGTCAAACAATATCGGCTATACAGGACATGTGTGGCTATATAGCCGGGACATACTGAAAACATTACCGTATATTGCATAGTCTGGCTGTAATTGTTAGAAATATTGCCAGCTACTATGTTGCAGTCACATATTTCATTAAAAATATAACTCGTATAGAAGCACCTTTAAATAAATATCATTAACTATTCAATGTTGGATTGAATGATAGCAATGAATACCTGAACTCAACATACAAATGAAAACGAAGCGGTACTATTATTGCTCCTCAACAAAATAGGGTTTGACGTTCCTCTAAAATTGGATATATTTTCTTATGTTCATATCTATCTGAAACTTAATGATTTGCTGCAGCAGTGTTATTACTCCTCAACGAAAAAAATCTGATTTAGCTTCTGAAATAGATCTGTGCCGATTATAAATATTAACCAAATTTTTTTGTAATAACAGGCAATTCAAGTTTTCAAAATCTTGACAAAAGATATGTATCAGGAATGAAACGAATAATTTTTAAATGGACTCGGTTTGAAAATTTCAATGGCCATTTATTGCTAGACAAAACAACATTTCAATTTGTATATATATATATATATATATATATATATATATATATATATATATAATATACATAAATATATATATATATATATATATATATATATATATTTATATATAAATAATATTTATAAATATATATATATATATATCTATATATAAATATATATATATATATATATATATATATATATATATATATAAAAATATATAAAAATTTATATATATATATATATATATATATATATCTGACTTTTCTAAGCATTTGAGTATGAGAACCGACTTTATTATACAGTTAACGTTTCGTTACAAAATTCGTGAATTTCTCAGAACTTTTAAAGGATTGAAATTAAATTAACGTTTATGAATTTTGTGAAGAATCAAAGAATCGAAAAAAAAATTATTTCTCATTGAATATTTTTTGGTTGTGGCCGTCCTGAGATACTTACTATCTTCGTTTCAGTCTAATATCAGCAATCAGGTATGATTATATCACATAATTGGAGAAACTACAAGAATCCATACCCACATAATGTACGAAATAGAATTTTGAATAATTAAAAAACCATTATATTTATTGTCAGATTTAGGAAACGGGTTCTTAATTATTATATTGTGTGAAGATTCGTCTTTGAAAATATATAGGTAACACGTAATTTTGACTATATCCAAGATTATACCTAAGTATTTAACAAAAACTCAATGCTGTGTATGTATTTCATGTTTGGTTGGAATTCTGAAGATGTGGATGGTGTTGAAAAAAGTCAATCTGCATTCGAATTTCTAGTAGAGAAAGAAAAGGTTAGTTGAGTAGATGTTATCGAAGAATTTGTGTTGTTTGTGCTTGAACTTGATTTATCGTAGTGTTTCGATCAATTTTGTTTGTTACATAAATGAAAAATATATTTCGTTACCTTACATTCTACAATTAATTGAGAAAAATATAACATATTTCAAAATCACATAATATCAAAGTTGCTGACACTACACAAAACCAGATAAAACAAATCTAATCTAATACCATGCAAAAATTGATAAATCGTATATCGGACAACTTTCTGAAATTAAGAGAAAATATATAAAGCATACAAAGATCCAAAAACACAAACTACAGCACTGATCAAACATTTCTACTCTAATTGCACCAACATTTCCGATAACATCTCCCCAAATAACTACCTCTTCCTCTAGTAGTGAATTGTGATTTGTCTCTGTTTGTAGACGACACCATATTATATATCACGGGTGATAATGTTGATCAGATGTTTAATTCGGTTGAAGAGGATCTAAATAGACTTTTTGAATATTTATGTGACAACCACCCTAAGGTGAATATAAGTAATTCTAAATACATGTTAATGGGGAGTAGATACAAGCTAATGCAAGGTAATATCAACAACCTTACATTAGAAATAGATAGAAATAGCTTGGAGAGAGTACATCAAGTTAAATATTTGGGAATTATTTTGGACGAAAATTTGAATTTTAAATCACATAGTGAATATATATGTAACAAAATGTCAAGAAAAGTATACTTCCTTGCAAGACTCAGCAATAAAGTTAACATGAATATACGACTTTTGTTGTTGAAAACAATGATAATGCCGCATATAGATTATTGCTTATCAGTATTGTTTGCGTTGCAAAAAACTTGCAAGGATAGTATCCAGAAAATACAAAATAGGGGTATCCGTATTATATTGAAGTGCAATTGGAGAACACCCATTAAAATGATGCTAAAAATCTTAAGCCTAATGAACGTGAATCAGAGAATTGTATTTAGAACACTTGATTATGTTCATAAAATAGAACATAACATGACACCTAGTTATTTAAAAGAATATTTGCAGAACGTTAATGATATACATGGATATGAAACACGGCACACAGATGAATAACTCAACATTCAGTAAGGGTACAGATTATTTAACACTTTGCCAAAAAATATAAAAAACTCGAATAGTTATAGATGCTTTAAAAAATTGTTAATGAATTATGTTTCTGAACATTTTTAAGTCTGTATACTCATACTGAAAAAATTGTGTTGTTGATAGCTTTTTATGCTAAATAAATATTATTATTATTATAGACCCAGTTTAAAGTCAGCCCTACTCAAAATCTGTATACGGCTGTTTCGATCTTATCAGATTTCTTCAGTGCAGTTTATTTAACTCCCCAATACAAATCGCAGTCGGACTACTTAATGGATAACAACCCATATCACCCTCCACCAAAGATATTGAAAACCAACAATTCATTGTTCAGATCGAAAATGCAGAATTCCGTCGCAAGAATACATACTTCTTGACATGAAATGTCTGTGGTGTATTTGATTCTAAAGCACGCTAACATAGCGTTTTTAAAAACTCTCCACATATTGTAACGTGAATTTCCCCAATTGAGTAATTATAATTGATATTTAGATATTCTACTTAAAATGTATGCTCCGGCTAGCTCAAAAAATTGGAAAATTCTAGTTACAATTTACCTGATTTATCTCTATATAGACAATGAAACAATATAAAATATTTACTAAAATCTCTATTAAACATTATTAAAAACTTTGGTTCAAAGATAACAAAACTTATAAAACCAGAACAAATGGAACATTTTGAAAAAATTTTGAGCTCGTTGATCAGTATACTGATCAGGTTTCTTGTTGTCTTCCTCTGACTTCTTCCGCTCCTGTAGGCTCTCGGAACTCCAAGGGCCTTGTACTCCTAGTATCTTTGGGTAGTCAATATTCCTGGAGTCTTTTTGTAAGCTCCTGAGGTCTTTGAAAAGGACTCCTAGGGTCTTATTGTAAGCTCCTAGGGTCTTTAATTGGCTCTTGGGGTCTTGCGCTTCCTAGCGCAAACGATATTTTGAAAAAATTTATTCTACTTAGGGAAAACTATAAAGTGAATATAATATTTATAATATAATTTCGTCATACGTATCAATTCTTTAATGTCAGAACTCGAAAAGGAATCACGTTTAGCACCCCCTTCGATAAATATTTATCCCCCCTACAATTTGAACTAAAACTAGTAATCGAATCTTCTTTACTGGTTAATCGTAGCGGAAATTTGCTTCAGCCAGTGGACGGTATTTTCTAACATTACAATATTCACTAGAGTGAGCTCCGTAAATACTAGCTGCGATTATCGCAATATTCAACAATCAAATCATGAAAAATATATGAGTTGACCATGACCATGGTCAATTCATTACTTGTTTCCTTTATCATCTTTATATTAGACAGAACAGCATGTAATTAGTGACTGAAGGCGGTTACAGTCACAAAAAATTTAATGAAACTTTGTTAGTTTTCTTTTTTTAGTTTTTCTATTTTCGACATTCCATTTCGTATATTTTGTGGGTGGGGGTTTCTGTGGTTTCTCTTACCATCTAAGATTAGCAGACCTGATCGCGGTCATTGGACTGAATAGCGCTTAACTAGCAACTGAAGACCACCACAGCCAAAAAAAAATTCAATGAAACGCAGTTTTTTGTTTTTTAAATTTTCAAATTAATTTCAATAATGACTTTCTCAAAACTTTTGAAAGTTTTGAGGAAGTCACGGATTTCAGGTTAAAACGTAAACTGTATAGTAAGGTCAGTTTTCTAACTCAAATGGCCTATTATTGCAAAGAAATGACAAGTAGGTAACGAAACAATAGAGGGAAGAACAACTCATTACTTTCCTGAACTCGGAAGTTGGGTTATTCAGGTTAGGTTTATTTAATTTGTTTTGAAAAATAATAATAGAGTCCAAAAAATAAGCAATAATTCGAAGTTTCATCAAAATCGGTTTATTCTGGAGGTCACTACATAATAACCTATGATTTTCAAACTTAAATAATCTTGGTACGTTTAATAACAACAATTATAATAATTATTCTTCCTGTCGGAAGAATTATCATTTGCCTTTTTGAAGTCGACTGGGCTCAAGTCGGAAACGGAGGGATTTATTATGGCTTGTCAAGAAGGAGTGATAAATACAAGATGGTATATAAAAAACATAATGGAAGTGAACACCCCAACAACTTGCATAGCATTCCATTGTCAGCAGGAAACTCTTATGCACATCCTATCTGCTTGCAGAGTCCATACTCTATCAGGATATATAGAAAGACATAATGGGGCGCTACGAATTATCTACTTCCATCTAAGAGAAGTTTATGGTATAGACAAAGAACCAGTGCTACCTTATGTTCCACTAGAAATTGAAGCGGTTCTTAAGAACGATAGAGCTCGCATATACTGGAACTATGCTCTTCCAACAACTCGGCAGATCCATGCAATAAAGCCAGATATGGTCCTACTGGACAAAGAGCTCAGAGAATTGTTTGTTTTTGAGTTTTCGTCCCCTGCCGAAAATAATGTGGTGAAGAAAGAAGAACAGAATAGAGAAAAATACAGAGACTTTATGTTCGAGTTGAGGACACTATACCCATGGCATAAAGTTAGGATGGTCGTACTTATCATAGGTTGTCTAGACGAAATGAGAGCTAACTATGTGACAGAATTGAAAATTATTCCGGCATGAGTATCTCTGGCCGATATATTGACACGCAGAATGCAGAAAGCAGTGTTGCTCGGGTCACTTCCAGTCATCAGGTCCCGTGAACTATAGAGGCCGCTTGCAGCTCATCTCTTTTGCTAAGGAACGCTGTAAAGGTAGGATGCAGAACTACTTCAAGGAATGTGTGAGAGGTGTTTTTGTGAGTAACCAGCACATACCCTGAGAATGCGTGCGGGATACTCTCAGGATAGTCTATAAAAGATTTTTTCTCCGATCGTGGGAAAAGTGACACTATTTTGACCTGTTTTCTATACGCAAAGCTCAACATTCCAGAATAGTGGTCAGTTGCTAAGCAATTAGAAAATAACAGTGCGGTAATATTCTTACCGCACTGCTGTAGCATGCGGTAATGTTACAAATGGATTATTACTTTAAAATGAAACAAAGTATGGTTTATTTTTTATAATTGTTGTTAATAATTACATTTTTTGTATCCTGTAGCTTGACGTTTCAAAATGCTATCAGTTTTTGGTACTGGGCAATATTGATATTATTTTTAACAGACAAAGTGGATCGAATCATGGAATAATGTGCCCACAACGTCGAAGATTTCATTGTTTAGCCATTTCAGCAACATACGCCATCAGTACATTCTCAGAAAAGGATACACTGTTGTTTTTTCTACAAAAATTCATGAAGCGTTGGTACGCAAGTTCATACTTCTCTCTGGATTTCGCTGGAAGTAAAGAGTGAAGCCGCGTTCGCAGCTTCTACTTGTTCAGGAGCCGTGCAAGACAACTAATAATCACTATCAGTGTTCATGTTTACTAATTCTTTTTTAATTCCTTATAGACCGTGAGCTAGCGCACATGAATTTGGAGTCATAGATAAATGTCTGGCATTTAGAGGTATGAAAAGTGTGATTCAGTTGATGAAAATAAGGCTGGTTTGAAGGGCCGGCCCGTGTTCGAAAATTTGGAAAATTAATTTCCTTTTGCATAAATAAATTAATTTTTCACTGATCTCAAAGTGTCTGGCATTTGATACAGAAATAGACATCAATAAGTAACTCCCAATTTTCAAATGCCAGACGGTTTCAAATAGTCGAAAGGGTGATTCATAGGGGTGAAGTTGCAGAACGAAGAACAAAAATTCATCGTTTTCTTTCTGTCTGGCAATCGAAACAATGAAAATTATCGTCATGAAAATGATGAAAAAAAAATGCCAGACGGTTTCCAGTGTTCGGAGTCGAGTTTTTCTGTGGAAAATTATGTGAAAATTTTTCACATTTTTCAGTGATCTTAATGTACAAAATAAGAGGGCCATTGTGTTTGCGGTATCATAAAATCATAATCATAAAATGTTGTTAATTTTTCAAGGCCAGACAAATTGGCCGGTTCGAAAATTTATAAATCTATAAAAAAGTTGTTAAATGATTCATAAAAATTTCATTGATTCATTTTTGTCTGGCATTCTGTATTTGAATTAGAAATAAGCCTAAAAACACAATTTATAAATGCCAGACAAGTTGAGCTGTTCGAAAACGTATAAATAATTAATTAAATAATTAATAATAAAAATTAATGAAAACATGTTTTTTTTTCCAATTCAAACGATTCAGTTTTGTCTGGCATTTTGCATTTCGATATATATTTTTATACCTTAGGTTGAAATGCCAGACTAATTGGCTTGTTCGAAAATTAATGAAAAATTGAATTAAATATTGGTAAAAAAAATAATGAAAAATTTCAGTATTTTTTTTGTTCAATTTAATTACTCTTTTCTTTTCGACTTTTTCTTTATATTATGAGCTATTGCTACTCGAGATACTATTCTTGTCCTAAAGTTTCCCGAATTTGATGCTGTCAACGGAAGTAATTTGCCAATGAAATCTGAGAAATAAGAAAAATCTCTTTAAATTTAAAAAATTCACATTTTAAATCATATTCGAGTTAAGAAATATAATGGCAGAAGAATATTTTTCGAAACATGCATTTTAAATAACTAAAAAGTGCTTTTAAAAAATAACAAATAACTGAAAATACACTCACAACTTAAATTGAAATTGTCATTTCACTATTATTTTTTTATTTATATTTGTTGTTTTTTATTTCAGGCTTTTATTTTTCCTCCCATATTCTGACTACCTTGCACTTGCACATTATATTCATAGCTTATTATACCCCTACACGTTTTTGTTCAAGTTTTTTGAACGAAGAACACAATTATTCCAAAATCATAAAATTATGTAATTTCATCATTGATTCTTGAAACAGGTCAAATAAATGAAAATAAATAACGGTGTAATGGAGTGTTCCCAGAATTTCATGATAAGTAAATTTTGTTCGATATTTTGGTCTGGGAATGAGATATCGAGATACTGTTTTCACTTTCCTTTTTTGGTGTCATAACAGTACATTTTTGTGGAAAAGAAGTCAGGTCATTGCATTTAATTTTCCAGAGAAATTGGAAATTTTCTGTTAGTATATCAAAAAACGCGGTCTAGCGGTATCAGTAAAAACTTGACATATCAGGGATATGATAAGTTTGAGAAAACAATAAATGCTTGTCCCAACGAGACCAACTTAAATCCGTTCAGTCATTCAGAAGTTGTTTATTTAAAAAAGCATCGATTCACTCCCCACCACTTCATTTCAATAGATACGTCTAAAAGTGTCGAACGAAAATTATTCGAATGAAGCTCAACTTGAAAACACATAAATTTTTGTGATACGTTTACGAGGAGTATTTCAGAGAAAAATCACTTCAAAAGTTTTAGATGGCGGTTACGCTCCTTGGCGGCCATCTTGGAAACCTGAAAATAATTTCTTGGATTTTCTGTTGGCCACTTTTGTTATAATGTTTTTTACCGCAAGTCTCTACCACGAATAGTTTACAAGATACAGCACTTTGCATTCTTATCTGGCCACCCGGTACATAACAATATAAAATAGATCGACATTGCAACGCAAAACTATTCATTCAGGATTTACTATATTTATTAAAAACTTTCATTCATGTATTTTTCCATTTTTTAATTTTTTAGGTCGGAAATAGTAAGTAGTAAGTACGTTTCCCGAGTACTAACAGCTTATAATATAGGGGAAAAGGCGAAAATAAATGAGAAAGTAGATTTATTCAAAACATTTTTTATTCATTTATATACTTTCGAACAGCCCAACTTATCTGACATTTTTAATTCAAGTTTTAAAGTTATTTTTCTTTGAGAAACAAGTCGCCAGACCCAAAAAAAAGCACTGAAATTTTCAAGAATTTGTTACAATTATTCAATTTGTTTTTTTTTTAATTTTCGAACAACCCAACCAGGCTGGCATTTCAAGCAAGGTATAAATATACTGCTCCATAAAAAATTGTAAATGAAGGACCTAAATAAGTGGTGTAAATTAGACAATTCATTATTTTTGTTATATCTTTTCAATTAATTTATACATTTTCGAACAGCTCAACTTGTCTGGCATTTGTATATTGTGTTTGTAGTTGTATTTCTGATTGAAATACAAATTGCCAGACAAAAATAAATCAATGAAATTTCAATTTTTTTTTTACGAATTTTCTTTCGTCTGGCACCATTTTTCCATTTGCCAATTTGTCTGGCAAATTTTTTGTGATGGGAAATGTGTGTATCAATTTTAAGTATTCAAAATACCAGACAAATAGTGATCACTGAAAAATGTAAAAAATTTTCACATAATTTTCCAGAGAAAAACTCGACTCCGAACACTGGAAACCGTCTGGCAATTTTTTTAAAATCATTTTCATGACGATAATTTTCATTGTTTCGATTGCCAGACAAAAAGAAAACGATGAATTTTTGTTCTTCGTTCTGCAACTTCACCCCTATGAATCACCCTTTCGACTATTTGAAACCGTCTGGCATTTGAAAATTGGGAGTTACTTACTGATGTCTATTTCTGTATCAAATGCCAGACACTTTGAGATCAGTGAAAAATTAATTTATTTATGCAAAAGCAAATTAATTTTCCAAATTTTCGAACAAGGGTCGGCCCTTCAAACCAGCCTTATTTTCATCAACTGAATCACACTTTTCATACCTCTAAATGCCAGACATTTATCGATGACTCCAAATTCATGTGCGCTAGCTCACGGTCTATTATAAAATACAACGAATCGAACAAAACTGGCTTTGAAATAATTTTACTTTTGTCATAACAGAGTAATTTCCATGGTTACCACTTCTATATTTCAATATGAACATAGATAAACCTATTTAAACTTACTTGATTACATCTTGGATGAAATATTTTTTAATTAATTTTTTTAATATTAATCAACGATAGGAGAAAAAATAGTATCTATAATTCATGGGAAAAGCATATACCCAAAATCCTGTGTTACCAGACAAGGAGCGTAGCGACGAGTCTGGTAATTATCACAGTCGTTTGGGAATATTATGCTTTTCCCACTTATTATACATTATACTATTTTCTCTCACACGGACGTTAATAAAAAATTATAATAATTATAACTTAATAATTTCAAAATATTATAGAGTTTGTAACAGATTGAGCATATTGAATGAAATTTGTCAGAGTTTACAAAAATGCATTAATCTATGTAATTAACTTTACAGAAATCATTAAATTCCTCCGAATTGTAAGGTTGAGACGCAAGCAGATATTTATAAATGCTTTTCCCATGCAATTCATAAACAGTAAATCTCTGTCACTTCTACGGTAAGGCATTGAAGCATTTCATTTCTATATAGTCAGGACACTTGTGGTATACTTTACGTGTGTTCTTCGTGTTTCTTAATTCTCCAGAGTAATGTATTTGTTTTTGTATGAGAAGAAGCTATCTGTAGATATACAATACAGGTAGTGTTAGGATATGGATTTTTTTAAGTGTCGTCTGTATGATTGCATGTAGCCATGTCCAAGGATATTTCTGTTTGCCCTTTTTTGTGCAATGAATGCACCTCTTGTGTGTGGAGAACTTGCGCAGAAAATTATACCATATGATAGAATACTCTGTAAGTTAGAATAATTAACCTGTTTGCTTAACATAATAAAAGTTTAAATAACTGAGTTTTTTTTTCCAATCATCAATATGCACGGCCCATTTCAGATGTTTATCCAGAACCACTCCAAGGAACTTCACACTACCTTTCGTTTTTATGCTGATTGTATCATTCAGCTTGATAGTTTAGTATATAGTGATGTGGATCTATCTTATGGAAGAAGAGATATTCAGTCTCATTTACATTGATGACAAGATTATATAAGATTTAATAATTGCACGAAGTTATTATCTTCAGTTTTGTTGTTTTCATACTTTATAAGATGTAATCTGTAAGAATTTGAACAATTTTATTGCCAATAAACTAGTAGATATTATTCTCCCATTTCTCGAATTTATTCATATCAACAATCAATTTCTGGTTTGGTAGAATGATTCAAGTTCAGATGATATAACTAGTTATTCAATATGCATGCTGCTGTTTGCAAATAGTGAGCGAAGTAAGCATTCTCTTAACTAAATTCAAAAATTTTAAAACTTAATTCGTCGTCCAACATGTATGCTAGCGATTGGCGTTTGACGTTTGGTGACACAAAAGGCCGTTCCGCATCTCCAACCTACCGGAATGCGGACATGTCCGGAAGAACCACCTATGTTCCGAACGTAACAGGGGAACGTGAGAGCATAGACCAACATGTGTGTGAATGTCTTTATCTTTCAATTTATTTTACACGAAAGGAGTTATATGAATTCAGTCATATTTTCGGAGATTTCGCAACATCAGATCGTTGCCACTGGCGACTTCATTTTTTTTTCTTTTAGCCGTAGAGCATTTTTGAAGATATCGCAAAATCGAACAAATCATGTTTTCAACAAGTTGTGATCTTCTTTGGTCATTAAACCAACATTTACCGAAATATGAGTTGTTCTTTCTAATGTTTGATAAACTGGAGATTATCTTCAAGTTGAAGGTAATTATTCACCACTAAGTTCAAATTGAAATCACGATCAATATCACGATGGCCTAACATTGTTTCTGATACGGGCTGGTTTGGAAGAGCTGGCAATAACCATCCATTCATGATGGTCTAGTTTGGGTGTATCGACTTCGTCAATGCTAGTATCTGTTTTGTTAGTAATAATAAATGGAAACATCTGTAGCATTCGATCGTAAATATTACTGCACCAAAGTTTAGTACTCAGGCCACTCGACTGCGATCGTAACCATGAAATTAAGACAAAAGAGTGTGATATAAGCGGATTTGGGGACGTGGATTTTCAAGCTAGTCGTATTATTTCTCGGATTTTCAATTTTTTTGTCTAAACCATTCTGTGGCTCGTCGTAGATGTGATTTCAGTCATATCAGTCATGCTGTTTGGGAGGAGTAGACGAACAAGTGGAATACATGAGTGACATGAATGTCTATATGAGTCTAATACAGAACTTCGCTCAATAAATATTTTTTGTAATATTTTTAGAAGAAACAATTTCTTCTTCTTACATTGAAAATATCATACTTTCGGAATATTGAAATCTTGTTAGCAGGCAAGGTTATTCATCTTATTCTAGAATTATTATTCAATAAGAATGCATGATACTTATTTTACATGATTACATACTTATTTAATTATTCATAAATTGTACATAATGAAATGAGGATAATATATTATTTTATTAAAGCCCAAATAGTATAGTACAATTATATAATTAAGCCTCATTTCCTATTGTTACTCTTCTAAGATGTGAACTTTTTATCATCTGATCCTTCATATATTGGAGATTCCTATGCTTTCGGAACATCTTTTTTTCCTCGGTCGTTCGGCGATGCAAATATTCTTCAAGTTCAGCTGTGATGTTCGGGATTAACTTGGTTATCAAACTACTCACACAAAAAATGACTTGCTGAAAAAAAAATATTTTTTATGTATCTTGAATTGATGAGTTATGAAAGTTAATCTTCATAAAAATATTGAAGCACTAAATTTACTATATTTTTCACTTGTATATTATACGTTTATTTCACCTTGGATACGGTTGCTATAAACACACTCATTATGCCCTAGGCCATTATGCCCGCATTTGCGGGCATAATGGATTCAAAACGCCCGCTTATTGTACTAGGAGAAATGAAGCAAATTTCATTGATTAAATACTTCATAATCCTTGTCGTATAAGACTCTGGATTTCTCCGGCAATGAATTATTCGCAGCTTTGGCTGCATTTTCTATGATATTCTTGGGTAAATTCGTTTTCATTTCCATTATTTCTATAAGACTACACTAAGAAAGCAGGAATGACATTCACTAAATTTGATGACAAAAATAATCACAAACGTCAAAATATCAACAAATGACATGCCTACTATGAGAAGGAAAATGGATCGGAGCAATGAAACGATTTTTAAATCGCTTTTTCATCATAATATAATAATTTTTTCGTGAAAAATAAAATCTTGTATGCACCGCGTGCGTTAGTAGATCCTTACGTCCATCGGGCAACATTCATCCCTCGGGCCAGAGGCCGTCGGGCCGAATGTTTCCCTCCGGGCGTAAGGATCTATATAACGCACTTGGTACATAAATAACTATTATTTACTATCATGGAAAATATATTTCCACTATTAGACCAAGCAGTAAAAAATTTTGCGTTACAAAAATGTTAGCTGAATACCGCTTATGATATTACACGAAAGATATTCCGTACTTATATTCTGCTATGTTTTGGACACGCAACTATCTCTTGTTTATTTTGTATAAACATTTAAGAGCAGAAAATCGCATTTTTCAAGATTTTCGCATATTAAATCAAATCTAGTTAAGAAATCCCAATGCATTAAATAGGCGAATTACAGTGAATTTTTTCCTTTCTGAAAAAGCTTTTTATATTTCGGTAACTTTGCACATATGTATACAGGGGGCGACAAAATGAATTTTTTCAATGGAGTGCCCTATATATTTTTGGCTATAATCATAGGTTTTTTTTTTCTGATTTCAAATACCAAATGCGTCGATATTTGGTTCAGCCGTGTCTGCGTTATTTAGTTCATTTCAACTTGATACATGCTGCCATGCGCACTGCATAAAAAGCAACAACTTTTGAAACACTGCGCCATGAAAATAATTGAAACAAATGCATAAGAATCAGAGACTTTCTGTAACCTTATGTTGAATAGATTGAATAACAAAAGAGATCTATTTCAAAAAATACTATAGCCTGATGAGTCAAGTTTTTTAAAAAGTAGACTACCAAACCGTCAATATTACCGACACAGGACACACGAAAATCCTCAATTTTTCAGGGAAGTTCGATTTCAAGGTCGAATGACAGTTAACGTATGCTGCGGACTGCTGAGAAATAGAATAATACGACTATATTTTTTAGAAAGCACGTTGAACAGACAGTTATATCACCAATTTTTGGAAAAATATCTGCAAGACATGCTGGAAAACTTACCGTTGAGGAGGTATATGAACATAATTTTTCAACACTTATTACAGTGAATGGATGGAAGAAACGGCAGTATCGCCTGTCCTCCAAATTGTCCCGATCTATAAAGCCCTTGTGAGGTAATTTTAAAAAAAAATTTATGAGCGTAATCTTGACAATGTTAAGGACATATAACATTTCATTACTCAAGAAATAAGGCGTATGAATGAAAGAAATAGTAATTTTATAGAGAATACAATTGAGCAATTACAAACTGTTTATCATGAATGCATATATATTGAAGGGGGATATTCATTCCGTCTAATATCATATTATTATATTGCTATTGTGTTTTCTCTTATTGTAATATCTTAGTGAGTAAAACACCGATTATTCAAACTTTGCATGCTGTCTTATTAAGATTCACTTATGAGCAAAGTAGTAATGAAAATTAAAACTTTGAACTCAAATAATTCCAAAAAGGCTGAACCAAATATCAGCTTGTATGGTATATTTGAAATCAGAAGAAAAAGACATTTCCTCGGACATTTCATTTTAGCTAAAAATGTACAGGGAATTCCATTGAATAAATACTTCTTGTTGCCCGTCCTATACATATGTGCAAAGTTACTTGAACTAAAAAGCATATTCGGAAGAAAGAAAATGTTCCTTGTATGTCCGTTTTTTCATTTTTCCTGACAATAAGGAACAAAAAAGTTAATGGGGTGCTAATTACCACGAAGTCACCCGGTACTATGTTGCAGCGTACCAAGATGATAAATATATATATATATATATATATATATATATATATATATATATATATATATATATATATATATATATATATATATATATATATATATATATATATATATATATATATATATATATATATATATATATATATATTTATTATTATATATATATATATATATATATATATACAGCAACTTGAATTTTGAATTTTTTTTTTTAATGGGGATATACAGGGCCATTACCACTACAAATTAAAAATAATTTGTACAGGGTGACTCAAAAATAGGAATTCATATCAAAGTTATGTTTTGCTAAAGAAAACACCCTATCTCTTTTCGTTTTTGAAATATTTGAAGGATTCTTAATTTGTAAGCTTGAACAACATAAACTAGTATGTCGCGGTTATTTAAAACATTAACAGTCACCTGCGATATGCGTAGCCAAAATATCAGACTATCAAATAGAATGCAAATTTTTTCATAAAATCATACAGGGTGTTCATTTAGTCTAATTGAGTTCGACTTACATATGGAGTTGAATAATATTCTCATTTTAAATGGCACACCCTGTATTCAATAACTTTAACTGATAGACATTTGGACAGTTCTTAACTCAACCTGCCCGATGATGGCCTAGTGACCGAAATTGCAATCGCAGTGTTAAATTTTTCAAAATATTTTGTGATAATAAACGTAGTAAATTCAAATTTTGTTTTGTTCATCATGTTAAATTATCACGTAGTAACGACGGATTCCATCAACTATTTGGATTATCTTTCATTCCATATAATAATAATAATAAAAATAATCTTTATTAATCCTTTGAGACATATAAAATAAAATGTATAGTACACGTCAACAAATAAAAATAAAAAAAAAATAATATAATAATATGTAATATATAATAAGATCTCCCTATACCTTAATTAAACCCCTATACCTAAATTAAATGTTTTTTCAGTAAATCTCTGTATTCATGTTTAACATAGCTAATTTTTGTAAATATTCATTCCCGTCAAAGTGACCATTGAATTTAAATGTCATATGCGAGTTATTTAGTTGGTTAGATATCAAAGTACGAAAAATCGAATTTGAAACATGAAAACTTATTCTGAAGCAGAGAGAATTGATATGGTGCTTGTTCTTGGTGAGTGTCATGAAAACTGTTTATTGGCTTCTAGAGTTTACGGCCAAAAATACCCATATCGAGAGAAATCTGACAAACGTGCTTTTAAAAAATCACTAAAACAGTTTAGAGTTAGCGGAGACGTAGGTTATAAAAAAATTATTCAGCCAATTATTGTAGGAGATCATGATAATGAATTTTTGGCAACTCACTGATAGAAAACCCATACACAAGTCATCGGGCAATTAGTAGAGAAACTGGAATAAGTAGGATAAGTATTGGAGGAATAAAAAAACATAAATTTCATCCTTATAAGATACAGCTGCACCAAGAACTGTATCGAAGGGACTTTCAACAAATAATCGAGTTTTGTTTATGGGTTTTGGATAAAGTAGAATCAGATGCTGATTTTTTTGATAATGTTTTGTTTTCGGACGAGTGCACGTTTCACAATTATGAACTCGTTGATCGCCATAACTTTCATTATTATAGTGATGAAAATCCTCACGTCTTTCGTACATCATCAGCATAGGTAGTCCTTGAATGTGCGGGAAGGAATAATAGATTTACATGTTATAGGTTCTCATTATTTTACCGGTCATCTTAATGGCAGAAAATTTCTATAAGATTTTTGCGGAGAAAATTATCTGGGCTCCTTGATAATGTACCTCTAAATACTAGGCAAAAAATGTGGATGCAGTTCAATTTCAACATCGAGTACGGCGATACTTAAACCGGCGTTTTGTTAATAAATCGATCCGAAGAGGTGGTCCACATAATTGGCCTCCAAGATCTCCAGACTTGACGTCACTGGATTTTTTTATGGAGCACAAACAAAGTATAGGTTATAACACCCCACCAACTAATCTGAAAGATATGAAAGCTAGAATAAGAGCCGCTTTTCAGACAGTAACTCAAGAAATTCTTCTCAAAGTGAAACGATACTTCGATAAACGAGTTCAGATGTATTTAAAATCAGATAGGCGTCACTTTGAACATTTTTTATGATTCATTTTTTGTTTTCAATTTGTTTCTTACTCTTTTCCATTTGTGTGTAGTTTTCAGATAATTCGAATTTTCTTGTCATTAAATGTTTTTTTTTATTAAAAAAAATTATAGTTTTGATTTACATTGGAACTATTTAACATTGGAAAGTGCTAAAAATGTTTATTTCGTTCAATACCATATTTTGAGTGATATTTGCTCTATGGTTACTATGATTGAAAAAGAATATGATGAAATCAGTATATTGAAAATAAAAAACCGCTATTTACTTGAAATCCATCGAATTTAGGTATAGAGAAATCTAACATGGAATGAAAGATAATTTAAATGTCTATCAGTTGAAGTTATTAAGAACAGGGTTTGCCATTTAAAATAAGAATATTATTCAACTCCATATGTAGGTAAGTTGAATTCAATTAGACTAAATGAAAACCCTGTATGATTAGATGGAAAAATTTGCATTCTATTCGATCGTCTAATATCTTGGGTACGCATATCGCAGGTGACTGTTGATGTGTTTTAAATAACCGCGACATACTAGGTTATGTTGTTCATGCTTAAGAATTAAGAATCCTTTAAATATTTCAAAAACGAAAAGAGATAGACACAGGAAACATTACTGAAACTTCACTTCATTTTTTTCCGGAAAATCGAAAGACACCATCAAATATAGGGTTTTACCTTCTAAAAAACATAACTTTGATATGAATTCCTATTTTTGGATCACCCTGTATAGGCCAAATTATTTTAAGTTTGTAGTGTTGCATGGCCCTCTATATACCAAATTTAAGTCAACTTCCCTACAGAGACCGACGCGTATAGGATGCGCCATCCTATATATATATAGAGTAAAGTGTCCTAATATCGGATATTTGCCTAATATCGGATAGTTCTGTTTTAAAGAAATCTGTAATCTGATGAATAGGAAACATGTCTACAGTTCAGCATAGAGCTTAACCCAAGCCACGGAATAAGATGTTAGTGCCACTAACGAAATATAGGAGGCTCTAAAGTCACTTATCCCGAATTGTGAAATGTCGAGTTTTTACACGTGCTAATCTGTAACGTAATTTTTAGGAATTCAGGTAAGTTAATTAAATTTGGCTCTCTACTTACAGTTAGTCTAATATGTCTTCTTTAATTTATTGCATGTGGAGAACGGATGATTATAAATTTTCTTTGTTCCGTAAACTCAACCTTAAACATGAGACAATTTGCCTAATACCGGATGGTGACACTGTCTGGATATCAGATATCCGATATTAGACAAAATCTGTTCTTATTTGGCTTTTATATGGAATACTACTATTTTTGGGTAGCTAAGGCGTTATTAACAACTGAATTTTGAAGTTTTCGTCAGAAAAAAAGGAAAGATTTATGCTTCAACCTTTGTACTCACTTGCTAATTTTACTTTTTATCTTATACTTTTTCGTAATTTCAGAAACAAAATGTCCTTATCAAAACCCAAGCAGAAGCGAAAGAAGTGGGATAGCAAATCTAATGCTTTGCAGCTGTTACTTTGCAGTAAGAAATAAAGAAATGGGATACCTGCTAGCTTCAAAACTTTTAGAGTCCCTAAGAGCACGTTGGAAGACTACTACGTGAAAAATAAATTAAGTCACCTGAAGAACTTGTACAAACAAGTCTAGGACGTCCACACAGTATTGGCCTAAAGAAATTGAAGCAGATTTGGTTGATCATTGTGTAGAAATGGATAAGAGATTTTACGGTCTGCGAGCTTCTGACATCCGACAGATTAGCCTTTCAATTAGCCATATCGCATAATTTAAAAACATACGTTTTCAACTAATCAGAAAAAGCAGGTTTACAAATGGATGTGTTCATTTTTTAAAGAGGCATCCTGAATTACGTTCAGGAGACACAGGTTTTTATCAACTGCCCGAATTAAGGGATTCACAGAAGAAAACGTAAATCATTTTTTTGAATTTTGGAATCTGCGATGGAGAAAGTAAAATTCAATCCCTGTCGAATCTACAACGTAGATGAGACGGGTATAACAATCTGTGCAATCTAAGCATACCAGGATAATCACGTTAAAAGGGTAAAAACGCAGGTAGGGGCCGTTACCTCGCAGAAAGGGGAGCCCTAGTGACGGTGGTTACCTGCATGAATGCGGCTGGTGGTTATGTGCCTCAATGGTCATATTTTCCCCGAAAAAACATGAAGGCAGAATTACTTAACGGCGCTCCACAGGAACAGTTTGCTGCCTGTCATGTCTCTGGATGGATTTCAGAGCAACATTTCACCAATTGGTTAAACATTTTATTAGCCACGTTAAACCAGTGAAGCTGATCCAGTTCTATTAATCTTGATGGCCACTACTCCCATACTCGGAACGTTGACACGATAAACTTGGCGGCGACAAAACATGTAGTTATTCTCAGTCTCCCCCCGCATTCGACTCATAAAATGCAAGCCTCTGGACCTATGCATTCATGGGGCCTCTTAAAACCTATTAATCTCACAAGAGATTGAAAATTGGCTAAGAAACAACCTGGAAGAGCTGGTCACCAGCTATCAAGTTTGCGAGTTGCTAAGGAAAAAAGCGTTTGTAAGATGTGCTACAGCTGAAAATCGCTATAAATGGTTTTCGAAAAGAGCGGTATTTGTCCGTTTTAATAAGCACATTTTTTCGTGACCACGACTTCGCTATTCACAATCAGCGAAGGTGACAAAATTCCAGCTCCAAATCCACCCCGATGCTGAACACAAAGACAAGTGATTCTCCACGGCATGTGACTCTCAAAGGCATGTGACTCTCCAAGGCATGTGACTCCTCCAAGAAGTATTGACGCGACCAACATGTGTGGAAGATTCATCTTGTAACAGAATTTCTAATTCCAGAGATCTAAAAGTGCGGTCCAAGACATTAGCCCTTTTACCAGCACTTCGTCGTTACAAGCCTGGCGATAAAGAAAAAAGTCCAGAAAAGGATCTGCTGCCTTGATTTACAGGTACTCCATATAAAGATGCGCTTAAGAAAGTAGTTATCACGAACAGAAAGAGAAAGGAAAGTGTGTCAAAAGGAATTCCGAACTTGAAAATAGACAAATGTCAGCCTTCTAAGAAAACAAATAAAAAGAAGGAAAATCTATTGCTAAGAAGAAATCAACAATGAAGGTTAGCAAGAAGAGTGTTAAGAACCAGGAATCTAGTGGCTCATCGGAAGAAGATGAAGAACTCATTTTAGATGATGATTCTGACATGGATTGTGACATTGGGAAGAGGAAGCAGAATGTATGTTTTGTTTCTGGGACTCTTCTCTGAGATAAAGCTGGTGAACAATGGGATTCAGTGCTCAAAATGTTCATCAAGTGGGCTCATACCGACTGTGCCAATATAGACAAAGAAGACGCATATATATGTGATATTCTCTGTTTTCGATGGCTAATTTTACATTGCTGTCCTAATACCGGATACCTATCGGTATTAGGAATTTTTTTTTTTCTCCACGAGAATTGCACATTTTTCTTAGAATTTCGATTTTACTTTTTATTAGCTGACAAATGTTTTTTTTTGTTTAATATATGGTTCTGTATAGCATATCCTTCCTTTCGCTGTAAAGATTTCGTCAATTTATTGACAGATTGAAATTAATATTAGCTGCTAACAAAAAGTATCCGATATTAGGGCACTTTACTCTATAGGTATAGGTTATATATTATATATATATATATATTATATATATATATAACTAATATATATATATATATATATATATATATATATATATATTATATATATATATATTAATATATATATAATATAATATATATATAATATATATATATATATAATACATCTATATCTATAAAATTTGGGTTTCCGAATTATTAACTAAATTAACCCAAATTTTTATAGATATAAATATATTATATACATATATATATATATATATATATATATATATATATATATATATATATATATATATATATATATATATATATATATATATATATATATATATATATATATATATATATATATATATATATATATATATATATATATATATATATATATAATACATCTATATCTATAAAAATTTGGGTTAATTTAGTTAATAATCCGGAATTTTCAAACTTTGGAGGAATTAGTATAAGAGAGGTGCATATCATAAATCAGTCCTAATGGGGGAAGCTCTACTGCTCAGGCGTTCTTCTTTCCCGGAACATAGTTTCATCTTTATATTTGATCATATTACACCAAATAAGCGTTTGAGGTAGAACAAAAAGATCAGAGTTCAATTCGGTCGAAATTTTGGCTTCTTTAAACTTAGAGGGAAAGGAGTGGCGAGATGAGTGAAATTCAGCCTTCAAGTTCAAGAGTTTCTGGCACTCTAATGCACTCTTAATTTAATATGTGACGTATAAATATAACCTAACTTTTTATAACACATAGTAGAGAGAATATCAAAATATATAACTTAAAATTAATCATAGAAGAGAAGAAAAACAGTACCTACCAAGTTTTAGTAAATAAATACCTATATAGTGAAAAAGTTCAATATAAATCTTTCAAGGCAAACGTGGATGCCAAGAAAACATTTATTATTCGTTTTATTCCAATGAAACAACGGTTGGAATAGAAGCCCTAGGTCAAAGTACGCAGAGAGGAAATTAGTACTGATAACTGGATCCAGCATCTGGGGTCGGACAATTTTACCACAAATTAAACTAACAAGAAAATTGCGTATTTCATTACAATATTGGAAAACAAACTATGTTAGTGTGTTTATGGAATTATTTTATTGTCCAATAAATTGAAAAACGTTATATGAAATGGAAAAATCTATTGATTAAAAAAAATATTAATGAAGGTTAATTGTTCATTAACACTAATTGTATTAGTACTTGAAGAATCATATTGTTTTACTACCATAAATAATTTCCTCTGTTTGAGATAAAGATTTTAGTTGAGATTACATTTACACTACATTAGAACATTTCAAACTATTCTATTAACGAAATCAATATTTTGAATATTAATATATTTCTTGTTATATAAATCAATTATTACCTTTGAAAAATCAGTCACACGCATATTTCTCATGATTAATAAATTAATTATTGTACATATAATTTTCATTTATTGCATTTTTTTAGCAGGTTGAAATGGGGGCGATTAGCAAACTTGGACCTAGGAGCAAGATAGTTTTTCGTTTCATGACTTTTTATGATTTTGGCGCCAAAAACTCAATTTCATATATATATATATATATATATATATATATATATATATATATATATATATATATATATATATATATATATATATATATATATATATATATATATATATATATTTATATATATATATATTATATTTATATATATATATATATATTATATATAATATATATATATAATAAGTTTATATTTTAATATATAAATATATATATATATATATATATATATATATATATATATATCATATAATATATATATATATATATATATAATATATATGTATTGAAATTTCTCACTT
>JARQZK010005160.1:90000-120000 GCA_030704885.1 Cynegetis impunctata
CACTCCTGATTTACTCTATAATGTCTGCGTTATAGACTAGAGGCCCATGTCCAAAAATTGGATGGATCATATGAAGCATGGTCATGGTGACGTATATAGGACGATGTAAGAGCATAAAATAATAAGATTCAGCACTATGCCGTCACTTGTAAGATGTCCAACTGAGTGCTGGTGAGAATGCAAAAGTGCAGGTAGAGTGAGTACATTTTGGTAATATATTTTTGAAAGGCATTTTCACCATCGATAAATCCATGAAAAATAATAAGAAAGCGCGCAGTGCCGTAAAAAAATGGTGCGCCACAAAGTCGGTAAATTTTTTTGATTTTCTGACAATTTTCAGGGTATATTTGGTCATTTCATTATGTACGGCATCAGTTTCATACTGTTTCAATACAGCTTCTCATCCATTATTCCACATTGCCGTACAAAAATCATGAAAAAGTACGGCTTCGGTTTCATAACATTATCTAGCACTGAAAAGTACTATTAAAATAATGCCGTCAAAAATTATTGTTCATTTGAATGTATATTAATAATTATCCCAATTTCATGGTATACTTGATTTATAAAGCTGTAAAATCATTTGACTCTGTACGGCAATTTTTTTTAACATGATATTGTGAAATACAATTGTTATACAGTATTGCCGTTCAAAAGAAACTGTTCTGAAAAAAATTATAAGGAAATAGAAGAACTGAATTTTTTTAAATTATTGCAAAAGTTTAAATATTCATAGATTAATAAAATATAGCAATTTCCTAAATTGTTTCCCTGTTTTAAATAATATTAAGATGAATAAATTTGGAAAAAATGATGTACATTTTAATGCACACCATATCTTTTGGGTTGATGAAAATGAGGCATCCATTTTAAGGGTGTAGTATTTTATGGCCATCTGCTACTATACGGTATTAACATATTTTTGAAGAGAACAATTGATAATATGATGAAATCATTATGACGTCTAACTGAAGTGAAAGGGTGTGTTTATAATATCCAAGAATTGAAACTGTAAATCCTAGTATCAAAAGTTTAGTATACTCAATACTACAAAATAAAAGAAGGATCAAAAAATTGATTTTTATCAGTTTTCTCAATTTCATTTTAGATCTTATTTTTTTAAAACTCAATAAGGAATCCAACCCAGAGTATGTAGTAAGGGCTTCCTTATAGAAACAATTGATAATTCTATTAGGACTTGTAATCGTAATTTTTGACATAAAAACTTAAATATGTCAAAAACGCTCAGACTTAGGTATAGGACATAATACATCAAATCTGTCTAGAATCTTGGGTAGAATTTGAAAATGTTATAATATATCGGGTGTCTCATTTGAAATAAGTGACTAAGGATCTATTTCCGGTATAATCGGAAATAAAGAAAAATAATGATAGTTTTTCAACATGATTGTGCTCCTAATGCCCGCCATATACGCTACGGTAGACCGGATAGGAAACCTGTGCAGGTATACCTGCGCAGGTCTGTGTACGTACAAAAAATGCAAATACTATTCCCACATACGCTCCGGTCTACCGTAGCGTATGTGGCGGGCATAAATTCAATAATTTCTGAGTTATTTGAGATTTTCCGTATTTATGGTGTACGTAGAGTCAAATTCATCGAATCCAGAAAGATTCGATAAATATTCTTATGAAACCATAGGAACATTTACATGAAAGATAAATTATCTATTAATCAATCACAAGTGGCAGGTCAAATTATTTTTCGATTTCACAAAATGAACCGTCACTATTCAATTATTTGATTTTGGATTTATTTCTTATATTGTATTCTTTCAATTACACGCAATACACATTCAAATACAGTTTGAAATGAAAATGCATCTATTCGATGTGCAGCTCATGAAACCGATGTAAGCAGAAATTCAGTGAACCGAATTTTGAAGAAACACAAAATGCATGACTATAAATATGAGAAAGTTTATACATTAGAACCAGGTGACTACATGAAAAGGCTAAATTTTGTAGAAGAATATTAGAATAAAAATGATGAAAATGTTTTGAAAAAGATCATTTGGACAGACGAAGCTAAATTCAATAATGAACGACTATTTAATAGAAAAAATTGCCACATTTGGAAAAGTGAGAAAATTTAGTTTTAATGTGTTCCCTCTTTTAATGAACGATAAAGTGCGGTTCTATTTATGAAAAAAATTTAAATACAGAAAAAATTTTGGAAATCCTGAGAACTTTTGTTTATATTTTTTGGATGAATTACCGTTGAGTAAGTCGAGTACCGAATTTTATCATTTGGATGGAGCTCCGGCACATAGTTCGCTCGAGGTTTCGGAAGAACTGAATGAAATGTTTGGTAATCGGTGGATTGGACGCCGTTCTTCACTGTCTTGCCCTCAAGATCTCCCTTGGATTTTTATTTATGGGGTACAATAAAGAATAAAGTCTATGAATCTCCTATTGGAAGCAAAGAAGATTTAATACGTCGTCTTGAGGATGCTTTCCACCCACTAAAGGGGGAGGAAATCGAACGAGCGACTAACCGTGGTGTTTTAAGACGTCTTCGAAAGTGTGTGGAACAAAATAGCTATCATATTGAAACTTTTAGCTGATCTTTTGTTTTGTTAATTTAGGTATTGAAAAGAATTTTTATTTATTTATTATCATAATTTATTTATCATAATTTGATGTACTGAAGTACCAAATCCATTTAATATGTTTTCCATTGAAGAGATGAATTTTCATTCGCTTCGAAATAATTCAAATCACTAATTTCATTATCCTCATCATCAGCTATCCTCATTTCGTATTCTCTAGGTGCTCTAACACTTTCAAAACTTAAAAAGTTTGAAACATATTTTCAGAAATTGTAAAACAAATGAGGATACTTCTCAATGGAAACTCGACATTCTGTGGCATTCACCATGAATTTGAAATAAATAATATCATTTCAAACTGTATTTGAATGTGTATTGCGTATAATTTAAAGAATACAATATAAGAAATGAATCCAAAATCAAATAATTGAATAGTGACGGTTCATTTTGTGGAATCGAAAAATAATTTGACCTGCAACTTGTGAATAATTAATAGATAATTTATCTTTCATGATAATGTTCCTATGGTTTCATAAGAATATTTATCGAATCTTTCTGGATTCGATGAATTTGACTCTACGTACACCATAAATACGGAAAATCTCAAATAACTCAGAAATTATTGAATTTAGGAGCACAATCATGTTAAAAAGCTTCATTATTTTTCTTCGCAGAATCCAACGCAATGATAAAAAAAATAGGGTTCTAATTAAAAAAATAGAAGTTATGGCCAATTTTTGATCACAATTTTCGACACAAAATTTGAAACACCCTGTGATGATATTTCCAAAATTCATGAGATGCATGACCTTTCCACATTCTTCCTCTTCGATGCTGTGAAAACGGTTTACGCTTAGGATGTTGGAAATAAGAATAATGAACATAATACTGACTACACATATTTGACTTTTTTTTGGGGTTTTTTCCGTTATTTCGAAAACTATTCGAACAAATGCAATGGTGTCAACAGAAAGGCACGCAGAATTGAATACTTGATCATATCAGGAATGAAAAACTTGAAACCAAAAATTTTTAATAAAATTTATTTTCACTTCATATATAACCGGAAGTGCTTGAGCTCCGAAAATATTTTAGCTCTATAGAGAATCTCGAGCAATATCATAATCCCAATTTTCAGATTTCAAATATGTCCAGTTCTCCAGAAACGTCTAATAGGCAATAATCGAACTTGGGACACCCTGTCCCAATATATATATATATATATATATATATATATATATATATATATATATATATATATATATATATATATATATATATATATATATATATATATATATATATATATATATATATACATATATATATATACATTATACATATATAATTCTCAAATCAACGCAAAGCTGAGAATTATATTAATTAGAGAAACATTTAAATTTACCTGAAAATCTGGTGCCAATGAAACCAGCCACAGTAGGATTTGGGTGCGTAGCCTTGAAGTATAAAGAAGTTAAGTAATCCTTAGTGAATGTGGAAGTAAGAACCTGAAAAATTAGTATATATTGTAGCTGTATTTATGGAAGTTATTTTGGTGTTATTGTAGTAATGTAAAATACGTGTAGAGCAGAAGTTACATCGATAGAAGATATTGAGGAATATGTCATTAATTGTGATCATTCTCAATAGTGATATGATTTCTCCTATGCATTTCATTTATAGTTATTTTTCATCTCATTATAATCTGTTATCATATGTGCATTACCTGTGACCTATTTTTTAGAATGAAAATATTGCTTATGAAAAAAATTTCCAGGGTTTTTTGGATTTTAGAATTTTTGTTTTAAAAGGAATCTCAAAAAAATTCTATTTTTCGTAAGAGGAGCAAAATTCACAGAGCAACTTACGTTCACTAATACGGCCAGTATGGAAAGGAATTTCAAAATATAGTACCAAACACCAAGACCAGTAACTTTTCTTGGAATAGATCTTCTTTTTGAATTGACGTATCGCTTTGCATCTATTCTTTCCTCCACACAGTTACATATCAGTGTGACCAGTGGAGCAAGAGGAAATATCGAAGTCATGAAAAGAACCATTGTGAAGCGTCCAACTGAAAATGAAAAATACTTCTTCTTATGAATGTCGAAGTAGATCGAAATGCTATTCGATACGAATAAATCATAGTTTCAGGCAGAGCTGTGACGAGCACTGAAGAATAGTGCTTCGAGCACTAAGCACTAAGCACTTGGAAAAAAAGACTCCCGGTCTCGAGCACTCACTTATTTTTACAGAAGGCTTGCGATTACTAAGCACTTTGTGAAAGTAATTTGATATTTCGAGCACTAAGCCCTAAGTACTTTTCTAGGAATTGTTGAAATTAAGGTTATTTTAATCGGTAAAGAAATTGTAAGCTGGCATATGAGTATGAGATTATTGAACGGGTGAGAAGACATGCACAGGGTGTTACAAATTCGATGCTCAATATGAGTTGGTACAGAACTATACAGGATGTTTCATAGGTAAATGAACATACCTACGATAACCTGAGCTAGAGCTATCCTAGGCGAGTCCAAAAAATCGATATATGATAGGTCTAATCAATTCCATAACCGAGTTTATGTATTCGCCAAAAATTTCAATTCCTCATTACTTTTGAACCAACCAGCATAGTCGGTTGATATTTGGAACGTATGATTCACTTCCACAGGTCGACCGATTTATATTTAAATTTCCAGAATATTCCAGGTCTGTATTTGAAAATTATGGGACTTCGTCCAAGCGGAGATTCAACACCCTGTATATTAAAATTTTGGAAATTGATTGGGATATTTGAAAAGAGCAGAAAATTTTCAAAGGAGTTCAGTAGATTTCATTGTCCCGCACGTCATTTTGCTCGAAGAGAGGTTCAGGGAAAGATCCAATTGAATATTGGAATTCCACTAAATTCTCAGAAAAAAATGTTCATTGTACGGAGGGGAACTTACGTCCCTCGAGATTGAAATCTGTTGCCCTCTGTAGCTAACATCCTTATAATTCCCTTGATGCATAAATAACTATAAGCATAGGCATTCTCACACGCCATTTTTGATCAATTTCATAAAGATCATAGATACATTTAAATTTAAATAATACAAAAACAAGATATGCTTCTGTAATCTGTGATCTACGAACATTGATATTAGCTAAATGACACAGATTTTATTGAAAATAGGATAAGAAAGGACCGCCTGTGTAGAATCTTAGTATTAGTATTCAATCACCTGAGTGATGATTGATATATCAAATAGGAGAAACCCTTATGGAAAGTACAGTATTGAAAGATTCATTATTTCATATTAAAAATCCCATGCTTATTATTCATATTTCATCAGAATATAGGTACTGAAAAAACTATGCGATTTAGATAGTTGAGTTTGGCTCAGGACTTAGTGCTTAGTAATCCGCAGAAGTGCTTGGGAGCACTTTTGGGGTTACTAAGCACAAAGCCTTTTGTTGAAGGACTTCAATTACTAAGCACTAAGCACTGCTTTTGAAAAGGGCTCGGAAGCACAGTGCTCGGGAGCACAAAAGGGCTTCGAGTGCTTTCACGAGCACAAAGCACAATGCTTTGGCACAGCTCTGGTTTCAGGAACTAAAGAAAAACATTTTAGTAGCAAAAAGAATGAAAAAGTAGAGTATAATGTCTCTTATCGTTAGTCCCACAGTAATATTATAAGAGTGAGTTTGATTTTTTAGTCCAAATTCAAACTATAGAAAAATATAAATAACACTTTTTGCTAGATAATTCATCATTTTCAGTTTAATAAAATGAATCTTTACATAGTATAATATGAAGTCGCTTCCGCTGTCTGCTCGCCTAAATCTTTTAAACTTCTCAACGGATTTTAATGCAGTTTTCATCAGTAGACAGAATGATACAAGAGGAAGATTTATATGTATAATACATACATAAAATAGTACAGAAAAGCTGAACAATATATTTTTGTGCCCTTAAATCTAGTAGAAAGATAAACATACAAAATTGTGTATCACTCGTTGCCTATGTCTTGCAATATCACTTAAGATGTTCGAAGGTAAACATGGACCATCAATATATTCTCCAAACATTTCTGGAGCTGTCTGGTCGCTTGGATCTTTTTAACTACTCAACGGTTTTGATGCAGTTTTCAGCAATAGATAAAGTGATTCGAGAGGAAGGTTTATATGTATAATACATACATAATTATAATAATAGTAGACAAAAGACAAATAATATATTTTTCTGTGTTTAAATCGCAAACGCTGGCTGAACATTACAAGATGGATTAGATCAATGTAGTACAGAATTTTATATCTTAAAAAGATCGATAGAAGAGTCCGCAGTGGTATATATTTATCTCCTAAGGATTACCCTTAGTAACCATTTGTATCTTTTACATATTACAAAAAAAAATATGTGTTATTCACCAAGATATTTAATACAATATACAAAATACAGTATTATTCCTTATTTAATTAAATACATTACATACGTTGTAACCGAAATATCCACCCCTCGAAAATATTAGATGTAAGGGTCTTAAGTTCAGCAAATACAGTAACCAACCACAGGCTGGTTTTAGCTAAATTAAGGGGATGTGTACAAAGAAAACCGAAAAATAAAACCGAAACAATCGAAAAACTTAATATAGAGGCCATCAGCGACGCTACCACAAAATACTTATTCCAACAAAGATTAAAGGAGAAAATTAACGAAAACAAAATTCAGAACGATGATGATGTCGAGACTGCGTGGATGAAACTAAGCAAAAGCATAATATCAGCTGCATATGAAGCGCTTGGTAAACGCAAAATAAACAACAATGCAAAAACCAACTCGAAGCCATGGTTCACCGAAGATATCAAAATGCTTGCAGCAGAGAAAAGAAAGGCTTACCTACAGCTAAGAAGTCAAACTATCACATATGACGAATACAAAATTGTGAGAAACAGAGTGAACACAGAAATTCAGGCAATCAAAAGAGGGTTCTGGGAGAAATATTCAATAGACATGGAGCATGATCTATACGGAGGTCAAAGAAAGATATGGAGTATGCTACGAAATCGCAAAAAACCAATTAATGAATATGTACAAACCAAAGCAATAACAACAGAAACATGGGAGAGATAATTTGAAACTCTGTATAGTAACACACACATAGACGAGATAATAGGACTGGACCGTGAAAATGATTGCAGCGAAGACAAAGAGGGCCCAAACCAAATAATAACAAAACAAAAAATTGAACTAGTCGTCACTAAGCTGAAAAATCGGAAAGCACCAGGACTGGATAATATTCATAATGAACTGCTCAAATATGGGGGTAACGCATTAACTGACGAAATGCAAATTTTATTTAATAAAATATACAATAGCACAAAGGTGCCAGACCAGTGGAAACAAAGCATTACAATCCCAATATTCAAAAAAGGAGAAAAAATGGATCCACAAAATTATAGAGGTATCAGTCTGTTAAGCGCACCTTCAAAGGTATTCACAAAAATCCTAGCAGAAGAAATCATACAGACTGGCATCAGTGAAGAACAACAGGGGTTTCGACAAAACAGATCCACCATAGATGCAATATTCATTTTAAGACAAATAGTGGAAAAAGCCATTGAGTATAACAAAACTGCCTTTATGTGCTTTATTGATCTCAAGCAAGCCTTTGATAGGGTTAGGCTCTGCGATGTCCTGAAATTATTAAAGGAGAGGAACTTGAACCCCAAAACAATTGATATCATTAAGGAAATGAACATCGGAAATAGCACCTTTATAAAAGCAAACAATAAGCTTTCCAACAAGATACCAGTCTCAACAGGAATCAGGCAAGGGGATAGTCTTAGCCCAATACTCTTTAATCTCTTAATGGATAAGATCATCATGGAAGTAAAGTCTGCAGGGAAAGGATATAAACTAGGCAAGAAAGAATTTAAAATAATTTGCTATGCTGACGATGCGGTGATAATATCGGAAGATGAGGACAATCTGCAGAAACTACTTTATAGGTTCGAAAGAGTAGCAAAGGAATTAAACATGGTGATCTCTGTCCAAAAAACGAAGTCTCTGACAGTATCAAGAGAACCGAGAAGGTGTAAGTAAGCGATCTACAATAAAAGTGTAGAACAGATCATGTCATTCAAATACCTAGGCGTTAATATCACAAGTAACAGAAACCTTAAAGAAGAAGTCCGAACACAAACAATAGCGGCAGCTAGGGCATCAGGATACCTACGGGACGTAATATGGAGAAACAAACACATGAGTATTGGAGGCAAAACGCGAATCTACAAGACATGTGTACGACCCATCATGACCTACGCCATAGAAACACGAGCAGAAACAGCCGCTACTAAACAACTGCTAAGAACAACTGAAATGAAGACGCTAAGATCAATCACGGGCAAAACGCTTAGAGACAGAGTGAGAAGCAGTGATATAAGAACCCAGTGCGACATTCCAGATATTGTAAGATGGTCTAGAATCAGAAGACGAGCATGGAGAGACCACGTCGACAGAATGGATGATAATCGACTACCCAAAATTGCAATAGAGGAGAAACCAACCAACTGTAGACCGCCAGGAAGACCCCCCAAACGATGGTACGAAAGCTAGACATCGGAGTCACAACTTAGGCTACAGCTTTGAAAAAACAAGACATTGTCTTAAAATAAGAAGAAGAAGAAGACATACGTTGTAGGTGCATTTCATGTAGATCAAAACTGCCTTTAGCAGCATTTCATTAAAATGGAGATCTCAGAAGATATTAGAGATTTTAAAAGCAGAGACATAGCGGCTGGAACGTACTTTTCAACGCGGTTGACGGCGGACGCCGGGTATGCCGATGCCGTATTCACTGTAGTGAAGTTTTTGGTACTGCAAAAAAAAATATGAGTCCTAATGACAAACAAAAAAAGGATTTATATTAAGAACCTAAATGCGCAATTTCACTGTGGCAACATTAGACAACATGTAGCATGCTACACGTCGTCTAGTGTTTCCTATTTGTGGGTATGCAACTATGCCGCACAAATTTTAAAAAAGTCGAACGAGCAACATGTCGCTCACTGTAGCATGCGATTATTAACATGCATCATAAAAAGTCATGAAACGAAAAACTATCTTGGTCCTAAGTCCAACTTTTTTAATCGCACTCATTTCAATAAGCAAAGTGAAAACCTGCTAAAAGCATCAGATAGAGAATAACATGTCAATAAAGTCAGAATGAGCTTATAATTCAAGCAGACTTCAGTTAAGTTAGAGAGAGGGAAATAATACTAGCTATTATATTATATTTTTTTCGATTAAATTTTCGATAGTAAGGAAGTGAATTTATTGCAAAAAGGTTTCAAACACAATATACAACCAACTCATTCAACACGTCACTTCGAACATCTCGGCGTAGATACTGAAATAGCTGTTAGGAATTTGCCTGATAATCCACTTGTAAAACACCTAGCTTCTAATATCATTGAAAATGAGTATGACAAATACAACGTCAATTTATCAGAAATGTCCATTGTAAAATCAATCAAACAAAAAAAACTCTCTAATGATATCATTTTCACCAAAGCTGATAAAGGTAATACACTTATCGCTTTGAATAATTGTGATTATTTACGTAAAACTTTAGATTTTTTGAACTCCGGTAATTATAAGTTACATGATCCAACCAGTAAATTTCAGAAAAATTTAAAATTAGCCATCGATAACATTAACATTCTTATACAAAATAAAGACAAGTATAAACTCATTGTTTCAAATCCTTTGGTACCACAACTTTACTCTTTAATTAAATTACACAAACCAGGCTATCCAATCAGACCAGTAGTGTCTTACTACACTACAGCACCTTCAGTATTTTTGTCGCAGTTTCTAATAGAAATAATTCAAAATTATTGTAAATTTCAGCCTAAATTCTCTATCAAAAACTCTTACGATTTAGTCAATAAAATTGTAGTACCGGTAATAATTTAGGAAATCATATAAAAATTAATAATCCAAAGTTCATAAAGATAATAAATCAGGAGCTTATAAAATTAATTGTGGCGATTGTGATAAGTTTTACATTGGTAGAACTGTCAGAAGTTTTCAAACTAGAATTTCAGAACACAAACGTAGCTTTGTTAATCAGAAGTCGGATTCACATTATGCAAACCATTTAATCCAAGAAAATCACACATTCAATTTCGATTTTAAAATATTAAATACTGAAAGTAAGGGAATTAAACTTAATTTTTTAGAATCATTACAGATAAATAAATACAAGCATTCCGGTCTCCTATTAAATAGCCAAATCGGTCATACTTCAAGCCCCCTTCTTAATCTTTTCAAAATTACCGAACTACCTGACTAGCAGTTCAGAATTGGTTTTTCCTTTTCTAATAATTATTTGTAACCATCTTTGTATTTACCCCTTCTACATAATTTGTCATTTCTTTTTTTCGACATAACAGAGAATCATAGTTAGTTTGCCATCAGCATCTGAAGAAGGTGAAGTTCCACCGAAACGTGCGTCATGCGTTATTTCTTATAATAAATGTGTAAATCGTTATTTTTAACCATTGTTTTAATAAACATTTTATTGTTCAACATCATCGGCACGTGATTCAACTAGGCAACCTATTTGCGAGGTATCAATTCATACAATATCTAGCATTTATTCTGTATTATCATTAAATGATGAGGCTATATATTTCTCATTCCGGATCTCGCACTAACAGTATTCATTCAATATTCAACTGCCTTATTGATACTCACTCACCTATTTCCGAAAAATCTTCAAGTACATCTATTTCTGCTACTTTTTCCAGGCGAAAATCCTTTTCCCATTGTGGCTCACGTTTAGATGCAGCAGGAATTTTTTTTTGAAATAGACTCTTCATGTACCTACAGTTGTATTTCTAAATCATTGAAATATTAGTATCAGAATATAATTTTCCTATGTATAACAAATAAGTTGAAATTCATAGGTGGAAATGAAATATATACTTACAGTGAGTTTCAAAAAGTTTGCCCCATATGGGAAACTTTTTCGTTATTCATTTGTCGGAAAATTTTATTCGTGATAAAAATTGGTGCATTGCGAAAAGCTTCGAAATGTGAACACTATTAATTTAAAAATTGATACAAAAACAAAAAAGGAAAGTTGTTCAAATTTGAAAACAAATAATTGAATGTATTATTCCTTGTCATTATATATCATACTGATAGTTACTTTGGGCATACATATAGAGTGAAATGTCAAATAAATTTGCACCAAAAAAATTGTCAAAATATAATCCATTTTCAAAGAACATTGATATAATAGTTCGAATAATAAATTAGACTAAATTTCATATTGAATTATTACTATAGTAATATGAGGTAGGCGTCTGAGGTGTATATTGTTCTTCTTTTAGAATTTGTAATTGTTTTCAAATGTAAACAACTTTTCAATAATGTCGAAAAAGAGTAGTTTACTTTAGATTCGAATTTCTATTTCATTTTCACTTCTGTACATTGTGCAGAAATTCAAAAGCTTGACATCTCAAATCTAAAGTTTTTTGCAATGCCCTAATTTTATCAAGAACTAGCTGACCCGGCAAACCTTGTTCTGTCATATAAATTATTTTTATCTATTCATCTATCTGCCGATGTTTATCTACCTATCTAACTATATATCTATCTATATAGATAGTTATCTATCTTTCTATATATCTAACTATCTATCTATCATTCTATCTATCTATCTATCTATCTATCTATCTATCTATCTATCTGTCTATCTATCTTCATATCTATCTATCAATTTATCTGACCGGGCAAACTTTCTGCCATATGAATTATTTTTATCTATCTATCTTTCTATCTATTCATCTATCTGCCGATGTATATCTACCTATCTATCTATCTAGTTATCTATCTAACTATCTATCTATCAATCTATCTGACCCGGCAAAAATTTTAATCATTGGGAGTATGAAAAATATATAACGACCTATTCTCAAACCGACTATTGTTATTTTCGATTGCCATCTTGCAGCCCTATTGCGGATCTGTGGATAAAATTTAAAAAAAATGTAAATCGCGATGCAAAAATAGGGGTTGATCGTAGAAGGGTAAATAATTGAGAGTAATATGAATTTCTATTCTAAGTCATGACAAAATAAAAATGACATAGATTAGAAATAATTTTATATGGTGGTTAAGTATTCTCAAATTTTCTAAGTTGCCGCGCAATTTTCTCAATTTTTTCTGACAATAAAAAACAAAACAAAAAAGAATTAGTGAAATCGGTCCAGCCGTTCAAGCGTGATGGCGTGACCAAGGGAAATAAGGATTCATTTTTACATATAGAGATAAAATTTTCTGACATATGGATAGTTTTCCATATGGAGCAAACTTTTTGAAACTCACTGTATAATACCAAGACAACTGTGAGTGTTTTTTGTTTTAGATTTTTTTTGTTTTAGATTTAGTAGTTGAATGATTATCATTCTCTGTATTTCATCAACGCCGACTCAATATGCACTTGCATGCTAAGTATATAAATTATTTTTAATTTCATTATCTTGGCTTTGCTGATATGTTTTTAGTTCTGCTCTCTGATGCGGATTTCAATCGAAGAATTTTGATCCTTAATAAAAATCAAATGTCGTTTGTTTTGCACATCTGACCAGCAAAAGTTTTTGTTTCGTATAATAAATAATGAATAGAGACCGTTTGTCTCAGAACACCTTTGCATGCAAATATTGTCACAACTCAATATGACTAACTAGAAACTAGATTTTATAAATATTCTGAGAACGTTCATATCATTTTGCAAATATTATTTACCTCCATGAATTATTGGGAAGGCATCACATGTACAGAGTGGGTAAATTTCGATGGGATTTGGGGGTTTAGGGTACTTCTAGCATAGATAAAAAAAAACTAATAGACATGTCCTTGACTCGGTTTCGGTCAAGCCGGTTTCGAGCTACAGGGAGATTTCCAAACGTTTGCATTTTCAGAAAGTCGTTATATCTTTTTTATTTTCAGAATTTTCGATTTTTTGAAGATGCTTTTTCATAGTTTCTTTGAAGACCAATTCACCACTAGAAACCTACATGTCAAATTCCATTCAGTTTTTGAGATGTAACACAAACTTAATATTTTTTCTCATAGAACGTGCCATATTTCATTCTTCTCTTAAAATATATATATATATATATATATATATATATATATATATATATATATATATATATATATATATATATATATATATATATATATACAGTGCTTTCATGATGAAAGGAACAAATTCATTAAAAAATTAGGTTTCTATTTCATGTTAAAATCGTCGGACAGGTCGATTAGTATTTTTATTTGGGCATTTTTCGCAATAAAAATTTTGTATACAGGGTGTCTCATTCAAGAGCTATGGCTTTGTCATTAGTTTTTTAAAAGGTAATACCCTGTATATTATTTCACTTTACAATTCTACGATAAATTCTTATCACTTTTTGTGAACATACCATATGCCTCAACTCGATGGATTGCCAGAAACGGAGATAGTGGGTAATGAGAGGTACGATATGAAAACACACAAATGTAATTACTAATTTAATTTTTACATATGTTCAATCTGTTGTCCGTTTACTTCGAGACATTTTTGAAGTCGATTCAATGTTTCCCGTTGCACATTTTCAATTACTTCTGGACTGATAAGTCTTATTTCCTGCCTGATTCTCTCTTTTAGATCATCAATATTATTTGGTCTATTCAAATAAACTTTAGACTTCAAATAACCCCACAAGAAAAAATCCAATGGGGTTATGTCCGGTGATCTTGGCGGCCACTCAATCGGACCTCTCCGTCCTATCCATCTGTTGGGAAAAGTTGCATCAAGAAATTGTCGAACAGCGATTGAATAGTGAGGAGGTGCCCCATCTTGTTGAAACCATATCTCGTTATTAGGTATGTCAGGATCTTGTGGGTTAGGAAACAAAACAGCTAAAGCCGGAATGAGTTCGAACTGGAGAAAGTTCAAGTAGTCCTCTCCGTTTAGTGTTCCTTCAAAAAAATAGGGACCAACTATACGATTTCGAACAATCGCTGCCCATGTATTAATTTGTTGAGGCCGCTGTGTGTGGCATTCTTGCATCCAATGAGGATTCTCGGTCGCCCAATACCTACAGTTTTGTCTGTTGACGTGGCCATTTAAAGTAAAGGTGGCTTCATCAGAAAAAATTATGTTTGTAATGAAATTTAGATGTTGATTATGAATTTCAAGAATCTGCTCACAAAACTGTACTCTGCGGTCAAAATCGTCTTCTAATAATTCATGTACCAGCTTAATTTTATAGGGATGATACTTATTTACCTTAAGTATTTTATGCACGGACCCTATTGATAAATTGAAATTATTGGAAATTGTAGTAATGGATGTATGAGGGTTATCTTGGGTTTCTAGTAGAACGTTCAGCACTGTTTCTTCAGATACTCTCGGTGGTCTTCCTTTAGGTAAATCTCTAACGTGGCCGTATCTCCTGAATTTTGATTCAATTTTGCTGACTGTCGATCTAGTAATTGGCGGACGATCAGGATGATTTTCATTGATAAGATTGCAGACTTCTTCTTGTGAACGCACCCTATATCCAAAACCAATCATCATAAGTACTTCAATACGTTCTCTCTCAAGTAATTGCATTTTCTTAAACAATGAAGTAGTGTAGTGCCTGGAGCGTTAAAAACGTGAAAACTGCGGACTATACAGCACCAGTGAATGAATTCAGATGGTACATGTGAAATTTCATTCTTCAGATTTAATGACAATGTTTACCTAATTTTTTTTTGTACTTTTAATCCACATTTTAAATCTCCAGGTGGTCCACTATCTCCGTTATAATCTGGGAATCCATCAAGTTGAGGCATATGGTATGTTCACAAAAAGTGATATATATATATATATATATATATATATATATATATATATATATATATATATATATATATATATATATATATATATATATATATATATATATATATATATATATATATATATATATATATATATATATATATATACATATATATATATATATATATATATATATATATATATATATATATATATATATATATATATATATACATATATATAAGGAAATTTCCTTCAGAATGATGTTTCACACGAAAGGTTTTGATCATTAGATTTTTCAATATTTCAAGTTTTCAAAAATTACTCAGTTGGCTGCCTCTTTGACTTTGTGTGTAACACAAAAAAATACCATTTCTTTGAATCAAGTAAGACATGCCGTCAAAACATCTTTCAAAACTAAGTTTTAAGCTTTGACAAAAATAAAGCCTTTGGGTATATCATCCTACCAATATTGGCATGGTAACAGAGAATTACTTACTATTGTCATTTTCGAGCAAAAATTTGTTAATATGCTTCAATATTTCGAAAATTATGATATGCTCAATGCCATCTTATAAAGGCGAATGAAAATAATGTTTTAGCATTACGAACGTATCATGTGCGATATCCAGAGAGGAGGATAAAATATCGGGTAAAATATTTAGCAGACTGAAGCAAATCCTTATATAACATGATTCGTTTGAGATGCTAAGAACAAAAACTAAAGGAAATGTAATGACAAAACAATAGTTTTTTAAAACTCCTTCTTACTGTAGTATAGTCATTATAGGGGCTTCACTACGGAAAATCGACATACCCAGTATATTACCACGTAAAAACTTGTATTTTGGCATCTCTAAATTGTTCTCAAAATTCACATATAATTGGAGTGTTAAAGTCAGGGGTCAAAGGTCACAAAAATAGTTTTTTTTTATATTTTCTGCAAATATCTTGTTTTCTATAGGTTCAACGCTATTTGTATTCATTACCAATATTGTAGAGAATTAAATTCTCTACAACTTTTATATTCAACATTTTTTCATACCTCGAACTGTTTTCGAGATAGAGGGCGGAGAGCGCGCGGTCAGAGAATCATGTGAGGTCAGCTGGTAGTCCCGATCAAAAACTCGTAATATTAAGGTTATAAATTATTGCTTAATATATAATTATCATTTTTCATTAATTTTTTCATTAAATTCATTTTTTTTTTGGTTACTTATCTATTTTTAATTAATACTGGCCGTGTAATAAAAAAATTGTTGAGGAAAATACTTAAATTATATTTCAATTCTAATTCATACTAATAACTTTCTATATAAATAAAGAAGAAAGGTGATAAATTCTTATTTAATGTTTTTTTACTAAAAGTGTCATTTTATAAATTTATTATTGTCAAAATTAATAATAATTTTTAGAACAAGCTTTAATTTCAATTCTCTTCTTCTTCATCTTCTTATTCCTCTTCTTATTGTTCTTCTTCATCATCGCCGTCATCGTTCCGGCTGTTGCAGAATTAAAAATTAATTATTTTTCTTCTTTATTTATATAGAAATTCCTAGTATGAATTAGACTAGAATTAAAATATAATTCAAGTATTTTCCATAACAATTTTTGAATTACACGGCAACGTAAGTGTTATTAAATAAATTTGAACTTTATTAAAAATAGATAAGAACCAAAAAAAATGAATTTAATGAAAAAGTTATAAGAAATAATTATATATTTAGCAATAATTTATAACCTCAATATTACAAGTTTTCGATCGGGACAACCAGTTGACCTCACATGATTCTCTGACCGCGCGCTCTCCGCCCTCTATCTCGAAAATAGTTCGAGGAATGAAAAAATGTTAAATAAAAAAGTTGTAGAAAATTAAATTCTCTACAATATTGATAATTAATACAAATGGCGTAAAACCCATAGAAAACAAGATATTTGCAGAAAATATTAAAACTATTCGATTTTTGTGACCTTTGATCCCTGAAATACTGAATATGTCGATTTTCCGAGATTTACACCTAATTTGGCCTAATGTCTACTGTTGTTCTAGCTACTTCAGTATTCCCTTCCATTGCTCTGGTGGATGTGTTTAGAGAAAGATTTATTTCGCCCAGAATTGGCAATTGCTCTGACTCTTTTCCTATCATTAGATTTCTATATGGCCTGGGATTCTTGAATGAACCATGTGATATTAGGTTTCGCTTCAGTCGGATGAATATTTTACTCGACGGTTACCTCATCTCTGGATATCGCTTATGATACATGCGCAATGATGAAGCTATATTTTCATTCACCTCTATAAGACCCTTGAGCATATCATACTTTTCAAAAGATTGAAACATTTTAATAGATTTTCTTTTCTTTGTTACCATTTCAATATTTGTAGGTTGATATACCCAAAGACTTTATGTTTTCATCAAAGCTTACTTAGTTTCAAAAGCAGTTTTGACGGCATATCCCACTTGTTTTGAACATAAAACATGAAAGATATATTTATATATATATATATATATATATATATATATATATATATATATATATATATATATATATATATATATATATATATATATATATATATATTACACACAATTTCAAAGTCACAGCCAACTATGATAATTTTTAAAAACGTCATTCTAAAGGAAATGTCATGTAGAATTCAAGAGGACAATAAAATGTGGCTGGTTCCATATGAAAAATATCAAGTTTGTGTTGTATCTCAAAAACGAAGGTAATTTTACATGTTGGATTTCAGTGGTGAATTAGTCTTTGAAAAAACTAAAGGAAGGCGACTTTTCAAAAATGCAAAATTTTTAAATCGCCCTGTAGCTCAAAAATGACTTGACGTATCAAAAAGCGGTTTTCATATTTGAACTGGTCTTGAAAATCGAGCCCAGAATATGTCTATATTCTGATATATTCAAATATCAGTTTTTGGCTCTCTATGTTGGAAGACACCAAAACCCCCAAATCCCATCGAAATTGGCCCGCCTTCTACAGTCAATGCATACAAAAATACTATGACGTTCATTTATAGTTATAGTCTCAATTGAAATTCAAACAGAAAACTATCATACTCACGGAACAAATACTTTTCCAGCACACTTCACTAGTAGAGTTTTGAAGACAATAAGAAATAAAATGATGAGAACCAAGTCCTGATTGCAACCTGCGGGTGAACATAAGTCGCCCTTTATAGAATTTATATCTCTGTATACACTCAGATCTCCTGGATTAGTATAAAATGCTCCCTGCAAATAATGAGTTCTATGAGGCGTTCACAAACAAATTGTGGATTTCCATTCTTCATTCCACATTTTCAAAGAAAAACTCTGAGCAAATGTAAAAATTCTTTTTCTGAAACCTTTCTGATGTTCATCAATAATACTGTCAACTATAAGATAAATACGATTGAAAAACAATATGTGAAATTTCTTTGAAGCAATACGATAAACTTGTTGCTGTTTATACGTCAGTAGATCCTAATTTTGTATATCAGACACAAAATACTGAATTTCCATTCAACCTTAGTAGATCAGCTTCATCAAATTAGTTCTTGTAATTTTTTTTTTATTTTATGTATTCTTTTTCCTGGCTATGTGCACTTTTATATTCCTCAATTGTTTTTCAAACCTTTCTATGTTGCCTATCAATATGATAGGTACTCTTTAAGTTAATGTGATAGCTACCTCGAAAACTTTCTACTTATTTTTCGATATTTTAAACTCTTCCATTCTGAACCTTACAAGGAAAATCTCTCTTTCTTTACTTGCTACAGAAATCCTTTCCCTAAATTTGTGAGTTACTAAATAACGATAACTACCTACATTTCCTACGTTGTATGTCAGTTTTCTGACCTTGGAGGCTTGAAAAATTCATACATAAAGTAAATTCAATAATACAAAATTGTCAAACAATCTTTCATAGCAGGTTATATGTTTTACGCCAAGCAAAATCTGCGTTCACAATTCAACAGTGAATTAAAGAAAATGTCAAGTCACACTGGCTCAAGATCTGCATACAGCTGTTTCAATCTCTTCAGTACAACGAACTTGACTTGGAGTGAATTGACAAATTTCCTATTTTTCCCCAATGCAAATAGAGGACGAAGTTCTAAATAGATAACAACCTATAGCGCCCCCCACCAATGATAATACGAACCAACAATTCACTATTTACATCGAAAATGCAAAATTCCGTGGCGGGCAGCAAACACTTTCTGACAAGAAGATATCTACTTTATAGTCCAAGAGCCAGCGACGATCAGATCTTCGTTATTTTATAAAACCTGAAACTTTCTCTGAGGATTTGCCTACTATAGGTAAAAACAATCCCCGCTTATGAAGTTTGGAAAACGGTGGCTTTGGATGGTAACAGTTAGCAAAGTTGTAAAAAATTGCACCTTAGTTTCGTTAAAGTATAAAGCTCAGTTTTTATATATTTCATTTGGACTAATATCAGAAGTCACGTCGTCCATTGTCAGACACTTAGTATGGTTGCAACCCCCTGTCAGACACCCTTAAATTATATAGAATTGTAATTAAACTTACGTTATATTATAAAGGCTGAATGTTTCGTATGTTACTTAAGGAACTACCAAAAGATGTTTTCCTAGTGGTCAGACAGTTTCGATGGTTCTTACACCTTGTCAGACACATTGAAGGTCTACCGTAGGTGCGAGAGCGAAATATATACATGCAAGCGGGTGCGAGTGAAATAGTGCGTTCGGTCTATTGCGATCTGTCACTGCGCATGTTTCATTTACTCAGTATTATATGTTTTTTGGATTTATGGAAAAAAAAAATTTCTCACTATTAGGTCCAGAACTGAAATAAAATATCTGTCCGGAAGTCCTGTGAATACTTGACAGCCACCGTCTGTATATTCATCAGGCAAAATAATGTCTTTATATTTGAGGACATGTTATTTTCTAGCATTCAAAACAGCTTGACATTTTTTCAATGATTGTTCAGAAAACAATATCATTTTGCCATCACTTTTTCCACACACAACACAAATTAATACGTCTCCCATGATAACAATTTATTGAAACTGAATCAGATTTTTTTAATAACTACACAAATAAGAAAAAACGACATATGATGCGCAGTGACAGATCGCAATAGACCGAACGCACTATTTCACTCGCTCCCGCTTGCATGTATATACTTCGCTCTCGCACCTACGGTAGACCTTCAATGTGTCTGACAAGGTGTAAGAACTATCGAAATTGTCTGACCACTGGGAAAACATCTTTTGGTAGTTCCTTAAGTAACATACGAAAAATTCAGCCTTTATAATATAACGTAAGTTAAATTACAATTCAATATAATTTAAGGGTGTCTGACCTGGGGTTGTAACCATACTAAGTGTTTGACAATGGACGACGAGACTTCTGATATTAGTCCAAATGAAATATATAAAAACTGAGCTTTATACTTTAACGAAACTAAGGTGCAATTTTTTACAACTTTGCTACCTGTTACCATCCAAAGCAACCTTTATCCACTTCATAGTCGGGAATTGTTTTAACCTATACTAGGCAAATACTCAGAGAAAGTTTCAGGTTTTATAAAATAACGAAGGTCTGATCGTCGCTGGCTCTTACTCTATTACGACAGTGGCGTATATGATTTCAATGTTCACTCACTGTTTCAAAAACTCTGGATATTTGACAATTGGCATCAAGTATATTATACATGTGAGTATTGTTGGAGTGCGCTCTCTTAGGTAGATATGTTTCGAGTCTGTCATAGAGTAGACATCTTCTTGTCAGTAAGTATTTTTGTTCTCGCGACCAAAACCTGCATTTTCGATCTAAACATTGTTGCTGTCTCCTAATATTGTTGGGGGGGATATTATGGGATGTTATCCATAAAGAGCTTCGGCTGCAATTTGTGGGGAAACAGTCAGAAATATGTCAATTATGTTGCACTTGAGACATGTAATGAGATCGAAACAAATGTATGCAGATTTTGATGTGACTTGACGTTTTCTATAATGGAGAAGTTTCCATTTTTTTTCAATAGACTGATTATAAAAATTTGAGTAAAATAAAATAAAAACCTGAAAGAATCAGTAAAATATATCTAGAAATAAAAAAGTTATGAGACTTTGAAGTTGAGCTTGTAAGAATAATTCCGTTCCACAGGCGCTCTATCGTGTGACGTCATGTGACCTAGACTACACAGCGCGTATTCGCCCAGTATGTACAAATTAATTGTTGTATAGTCACTTGCGCCGTTCGAATCGTATTTTATGAAAACCTATAAACAAAAGAAGTACCGTCGACTTCAAGTAAATCATTCTTTACAATCTTTTGAAATGATTGAGTGTGATACAATGGAGTTGAATGAAACGGAGGATCCGCTACCAGAGGACATTACTTTTACAGAATCGGATAATCAACCAAATAAAAGGAGAAACCAAGGAGCTCTAGTCAATATCAAAACTTCACATAAATAATAATCAGTGCAAACAATCATAAGAAATGAAGTGCGAAAGGTACAGGAAATAAGTGCTCCCAAATCGTTCATGAATCTCCTCAACACTCTCCATCAAATATCCTCACTTAGCAGTTCTCCTTCAAAAGCATCAATATTTTCGCAGAACAGTACAAGTTCAGCTAGTTCTTTCTCAAATGCAATCAAGCCACAATATCGCAACGACATAAACAAAATAACTGAAAACTAGTCTAGTAAGAGATATTTTAATATTATTGGAGAAAATTCGTTCAGACGATTCCTATGTGCGTCTGGCTATAGGTTTTGATATATGTAAAAGCTCAGCTAGTAAAATACTCAATGAAACTTTTTCCCTTATAGCTGACCGAATGGAACAGTTATAGTTATTAACGTAACAAGGCCGATATGTAGCAAATAACGGATGAGGTTGGATATTGTATAATCCTCGGCTGCGCCTCGGATTATAACTAACCGAATCCGTTATTTGCGTATCGGCGGTGTGTCGTTAAGGACTTTTTGTAATCCCGTTGGAAGATTACATTTTGATTCCGAAGAAAAAACAAACCCCGTACCTCGTAGTTCTGAAAAAAAATCCCAACGTCGTGCACTCTGTTGTCATGGCAAGAATGTAAAGGTGGTTAATGAGGATGTTTTATTAGCCTATGCGAAGGAAAATCGAAGGTTTATTCTCCCAACTCGCTGTGGACGAAGATTTCAATGTTGAAACTTGCTTTGAGAGTTTATGACAACATTGACATTGTAAGGTTAGTTATTTTAAATATTGCACCATATTAGAGTATTATCAACTGAAATGTATTTTCAGATTTGGAAAATTATTTTTATTCTTGAGACGAAAGTCTGATGGATACAACCCAAAGAAATCAAAAATTTTGTCACAGGGCACTCGTTTCGCAGATCCTCGGCTACCATGCTTGTAGAAAATGGTGGCGATCTACTATCGGTAAAAGAACTTGGAGGTTGGGACTCCTCTGCGGTGGCGAAGTCGTATATTGAAAATTCAGTTTCGAAGAGAATGAAGATAACGAGACAACTTTTTCATAATAATGAGGCTTCACCGACAACAAGTTCAAAAACTGTTGCTACAGATGGTAAATCTCTAATCAATAAGATAGACATTTCAAATAATAGCAATTGTCAAATTACTTTTCGAATAAATAAATAGTTAGTTTTATTATAATTGTTATCGTAACCAGAATGATGTTTTGAAATAAATATTTGAACACGTGATTTCTTAACGGCCGCCGGCCGTTATAAAATTATAACGGCCGGCGGCCGTTAACACTGACTTTCCAATTGTCATCTGAATACCGTTAAATCAAAATAACAGTATGGGATTACGAAAATATATTTTCCACCTATCGAAGAAATTTGTAAAAAGTTACCGATATCTTTTAAAAATATATATCCAGCTACAGTTAGTATTTTGCACTGTATTGAAATGAGAATCGAAATATCTTCAAACGCAATGAAATAGGTTTTGACGTGGCCAGAGTATATACATTATAATACAATGAAATATTTGATTTCATAAACATCAATTTTGTGAGATGTCTAAAAATCTGCATGAGCAATGTAAAAAAAAAGCCGCGAAGTGCATTTTTAGTTGTACTGGAGCTGCATATTTCGCTGTATATTTTATATTGTTGATGTTTATTCATGATTTCAGTTTTAAGCGGACATTTAATTTTCAATAGTAGATTAGTATATTCTGTAACAAGGTTATAATGAAAATTCGATGCGAGTGGAAAAGTCTCGAGCGCGAGCCGAAGGCGAGCGTGAGGAACCACGAGCATCAGGAATTTTCATTCTAACCGTGTAGCAGACTATACTTTCTCCACGATCAAAAATTTTAAATATATATTTTTGAATGAAAACGAACAAAATATAATTTATATTACAGAACTCAATCACAATTATATTAGGTAAACGCTCAATAATTGAAAAAATATTCTACTTACTTTGTATTAATTATTATATTTGTACAGTTCTCGAAATGAAAAACTGGTGCATTATTGGAAGAATTTTAAACAAATTGCGTGGTTTGTAGAAGATGAACTTAGCGGTGTATCAGATCCAGTAATGATGAGACTAACTTATTTGCTATATTTATTCATATTCATTCTTTGATTTTTTTGATAGTAAACTCTCCAGTATATTATTAGCACTCTCTGTAATTTCAGGTGGTGTATTTTCACACTATGATTCTGAATGACTGAATAAATTCATGCTACTTATTATATTATCGAATGAAAACGTGACAGCAATAATTTTGACACTTAAATTTGCCACTACGATGACAGTCAACTGCGTCAAGGCTAATGTTATTATTGCTAGCCAGTGTGAGAATATTATTCTATAACAAGGGAGAGAATGTAAATACATTTAAATTGCATGGGGGCAGAGGTGTTGCAGAATATTTCTTCAATCTCAAGAGATAGAATTCCAGCATTCTGTAATCAAATTTGATATCAGAATTGGCGAATTCTGTGATGATCATGGAGAAATATTCTTCTGTTATGCCTTCTTCCATTAACATGAAATAAAAACTAAACAAACGGCTGTTTAACGTAAATAAACACGAACGACGCATGAGCCCTTGCGCAACTCTGAAACTAATACTTGAATGATTCGTTGTGCGGTGATCTTGGATAGGTCTAATGACGTCACAGGCAAACCAGAGACCATACACGTTACCTACTAAAATAGCAAACTTCAACAATTCATTTCTAAGTAATTTATTGATGGATTTCAAAGATTTTTCAGTGATTTATTAGTTTTGGTCTATATTTTAATAGTATTGCGCTAAATTTGATATTTCTAATAGCATGAAACTTCTCCATTCACTGTTTCAGTGTGAAAGCAGATTTCGTGTCGCAGAATACATATAACCAGCTCCCTTGAAGGATTGTTGGCTAGTTTTGAATTATTGAGGAATATTTATGTGATATATTAATCTGACAATGTTCATGTAGTATATTATACATAATTTGATTGACCAAAAAATCACCTATCACATCATTGATCTGGTTATTATCGAAGTTATTTTGTCAAATATGTTAACGGTATGATTTGAGTCAAACGTGCAAACTGTGTGTTCCTCTTCACTTTGGCATTAAAATCACCTATAACAATATTGACATCTAGTCTATGGTGAGATCCCCTCAGATGGTCGGGCTCATCGTGAAAGGAATCTTTGTAATCGCCATTTTTTCTTCCGTTAGTGCATACATATCATTTCCTGGATGGATTTCTAATTAGATTAAATTGAAGTGGCAACAATTCGCCCCATCATCTGGATTTATCAACACGAATTTTAAATTTATCCAAAGCTCGAAAGATAAAAGATAATCAACAAATGAGGTCTTCATGCTTGAATGATTTATTAATGAGTAGTTTATTCACTTAAAACGAATTTTTTCATAATCTTAAAAATTCTACCTTATTATCTTTATGCTGAAATGTTTGTGTCTACGACGAGATTATGTTCAATATATACTATTTTGTTATGCAATATTGTTTAGTTTATATGACTGGCTAAGTATTTCAGTACAATCTCGACCGTGTTCAAATATTGCTGTTTTTTCAAATCAATGAAATATATCATTTTACTCACTTTGAAAAAAGCAGTATAAAATACGGATGAATAAACATTCACGAAACTTATCAACCATAACTTTCCGATGAATGAATTGTTATATTCAACTTCAGTTCTGCAGTTTTGTAAATTTGTCATGAATCGAACAGATGGATGCTTCACCTGAAAAAATAGTTAATTAGAAATCATAGCTCGAAACAATCGACAAAAAAATGAGCATATTACATCAAATATTTTCTACATTACTACTTTCCTACAATATCATGGGTAGACAAAAGTTTCCAAAGACTAAAATGAGACGTATTTAGTTCTGCGTCGGTTTATTGTTTGTTGTTTATCAGTTATGATTGTTTTGATAAAGAAGAATTAACACATTCCATTAGTGTAAGATTCGTGATTGCGAATTCTTCTGGTCATACAGTAGTATAATATGAAATTTGTTTGTTGTAATGGTAGCTCGAATCATCGGTGGAGTTGTTATACGCATGTCATTTAGCCAGTTTTGTCATTTTTTGAATCGAGGTTGGTCTGGCTGACGTTATATGACTGAACAAGATGTCTTCCGCACGATGCCGAGATGCAAACGCGTCGTTCTAAAATTGTAATAACGGTACTATTTTGAATATGATATTTCTGGATGTCTAGGTCATATGGCGTTGTAGTGCTAAACATCTCCAGTTGACTTTGTAGGTACGTGGAAATAGTATATTATTTCATAAGGAGGAGAAGTGTCACTTTTCATGGCGAGCTTGAGTAATTGAAAGCGAGCCATGAAAAGTCACTTCTACTCCGAATGAAATATGTTATTTTATTTTCAACGTTTTGAAATCAATAAAAATCTGAATATCCATTTTTGGGTTGATTCACATTTACGCACATAATTTTATCCACTTACGATCGTTATGAATTATGGAACATTTGCCTAGTTACGGTTGCCACGCAAAATTGATTCTGACAGATATAAAGTAAAATAATTGATAGTTATAATTCGCAACCTAGTGAAAAGTGGTTGAAAGTGAAAATGACGTTTGAATTGGAGAATTTTTTGTTCATGGTTACCAATTCATCTTTTGCATAGTAACACTTTTCCTGCCGCCGGACGGAAAAGTGTTGCATAACAACACTTCTCCTCCTTGGTGGAGAAATAGAACTTTTCGATGATCCTGTCGATCGAGAAATGACGTTATTATTGTACGTTTCAAAATAAAATTGTTTATTTGTGAAGAATTACCACCTAAAATTTGTCATAGCATCGAAAGTCCTTTTGTAAGCACATGTATTATTGTTGTAACGTTTAATGTCATTTCAGTGTACTCCTGATGAAGTCCGCAAAGTTGGACGAAATATAGAGTTCTTAGTACAATTTGACTGTTAACACATTCTACTCCTAAAATCGCTATGTCGCATATAATGGATTCTTCACACTGTTGTAACTAGTGGCGACAGGGACATCTGAAAGGGCAATTTGTATGCCTCGTAGAATTGTGTAGAAAAGGCACCCGTCAACGATTTAATCACGTTATAATGCTCATTCTCTAGATATTATTTTGGAGTCTTTCAGAAAGTAGTTTTAGTCATGTTATGTTTTAAGAGCAAGTTATGTGTTTTCGAGAGAAATATTTATCAATGTATATACTCATCCTCTATATTTTATTTTTCTTAATCAGATAAAGGTTTTTATGTTTCTATATCAGTACTTCTAGTTATTTCATGATTTTAAAATATTTATTAATCGTATACGTTTATCGTCTACGTTTCATTTATTCCTAATCACACAAAGTTTTCTAAAAATGCAGTTCTAGTAAACTTGATTTAAAATATTTTTTGTTTATATTGTATATGATTATTCTTTAGCTACATTTTATATAACGTTTTGTTAATTTGCATAGTCCTAAAGTCAAATACTATTATTTATATTTGAAAAGAAATCTTTTATTTCATATTTCAAACCAATAAACATTGTATGTGAAATAGTCTGAAAAATCGTATTAGCATCATAATTTTTCAAACACTAGGAGATTTTGTCTAAGTTTTCAAATAAACAAGAGCCAAATAAAGTTCCGTATATATGTGTGTGGATTTTGTTGGCCTTAACAATCAAATTTTGTTAAGAAAAGAAATATTCAATTCCCACGGTCACTGAAATACCTAGACCACCCACGCTGGAATACTTTTCAACCCCCGATGAATAAATTTTTCATAATTTATACATTCAGCGTTTTACGACTATTAATCAAGAAAAATTGATCTGATTAATTTCGAAAATACTTCCACGCTCAGAGTTTTTCTAAGTAATAACCTTAGACCAACCACGCCGAATTAACTTTCAAACACTGATAAATAACATATCTAATCACCTTTGTGTCGTCATCAATCATGATTTAACGACCCACCTGTCATTATTTATTACCCCCACCTGTCATGTTTAACGACCCACCTGCCGTGATTTACGACCTTGACCTGTCACTATCAATCAAATTTAACGACTCACCTGTCACCATCAATCAAATTTAACGACTTCAATTGAATCACTTCTACTAATGTGAAAGATTAATTGGAAAGAGTAAATGAAAATTATAATAGGTGATTTGAAATTCATGTCATAGTTATGTTATAGTCATGTTATAATTATGTTATAGTTAAATTACAAATAAAAGAAAATAAGAAAATTCATCATTGAATTGATATGAATATTAAATTTGAATGAGTTCAATGTAAATTTTGGAGATTTGATATGGTTTTTAATTGCAATATATTAATGAGGAAGGATGTAGTACAGTAGTGAATATAATTGAAAAGGAATACGAGAAAACTTCAATACCTCAAATTGATATTAGAATAGGAAAGATGATTATAAATGTTAATGAATATCTAAAGAATGTCCAAATATTCAAATGTAAAAGAGAGATAAGTAGGTACGATGACAGAAAATGTGAAGAGATATCAAAATTTCAAGTATTATGAACTTAAATATTATGTAAATCTGGTTTACAATAAAGATTTATTGAAGTGTATAAATTGTGAAAATTCAAAATTAACTTCTAAAATCAATAATAATATTGGAATCGTCATATGAATATCAAGAACATAAAATGTTAGGAATCGTTGGAATTGAGATATCATATATTTCATTAAAATATGATTATGTATATATGTATATATATATATATATATATATATATATATATATATATATTATATATATATATATATATATATATATATATATATATATATATATATATATATATATATATATATATATATATATATATATTATATATATATATATATATATATATATATATATATACTATTTTCTATTACGCAATGGAGACCGTGAGAAAATACATAGATAACAGATTAAAAAACACAATAACCAAACATAAATCCATTCATGACAGAAAAATCCAAAAACTAATAACATCACAAAAAGGTAGAGAATACACGGATAACGAACACACTAGAATGGAAAACCTAACGGGAACAATATTGCCAGATTACATGGTAAAAGCACTCAACCTGGGCCCATAATATGCCATAGAAAAAAACAATGGGAAATAAAGCCCAAAATACAGCATAATAATAAAAATCGAGCACTCAATCTCACAATCTCTGAATGCACACAAAAAAACAATTGAGGGGAACTAAACATAGACAAAACATAATGAAGTCTAATTTTACAAAAAAAAAAGTGATAATAACGAAAGACGAATATAATGAAAAAATGCATAAGCTACTGAATGATAATACAACCTATAAAGGAACCAAACGAGTTATGACAATCACAATGGGAAGAAAAACGACAAAATAATCAAAGAATGCCAACATGAAAACTATATAACAGCACAAGAAGCAAAAACCATAATGGTAAAATCTCAAAACTATATGACTACCAAAAGAAAAAATCTCTGAAAAACATAAAGATGGATATCAACCATCAATTATATTCACTAGATGTAGTGTCACTGTATACAAAAATTTCCTGTGAATTAATCAAACAAGCAGTTAGAAAGAATTAAGAAATATTATCACAACATACATTGATACCCAAAGATAAGTTCATTGAAACAATACAATATACAACAAATGACAGCTATTTCCAATTACAAGAAAACTTTTACAATCAAATTAAAAGTGTAGCAATGGGTAACCAAATATCGAGCACAATCGCGGAAGTAGTAATGGAATTGGTGAAGGAAAAGATTATGAAGACTTTCAAAACAACATTCTTCAAACGTTATGTGGATGACTGTTCAATAATAACAACACCAACCGAAATACACAAGGTCTTGAATCAATTTAACAATGCTGATGAATTACTACAGTTCATACCTGAAGAAGAAAGGAACAACAGCTTGAATTTCCTAGACGTAACAATAGTAAGACAAAATAGAGAACTACTTACACGTTGGTATAGAAAATAACAAAACTCACCCCACATTCTGCATTATAATTCCAATCACTACCAATCA
>JARQZK010005160.1:125000-215000 GCA_030704885.1 Cynegetis impunctata
CCTGATATTGCATCTGCGTACTTCGCTGGAGATAGGCCGATAACAACGCCAGAGGAAGTGCAGAAATTCGTATAATGCCGCAAGAGAAAACGGCTGTCAATCGTAATATGCCGTGATGCCAATGCGCATAATATTGTTTGGGAAAGCATGAACAATAACAACAGAGGGAGTGCTGTAACGGACTTTTCGTGTTGGTTTCTCCGGAATTATAAAGAAGGTATTTTTGAGCTATAAACAAATTTATTAACAGTAAACTAATAACAGAAATCAAACATTCATATATTATGGCCCAGCGTGCATCAGCTTCTGCTCCGGTCTCCTTTGGCTGCACCGACCGTACTCCCTGTACGCAGGTAGTTATTCGTCCGCTGAGGATGAAGCGAAGCGCAGGGATGTGCTGGATCTCTGCGTTCTTGGGTTTGCGAATCCGTTTGAAGTGATTCCGAGGACCGGGGTCGGTTTCAGCTGGTCAACCTCGTTGGCCACTGCAAGCTAGTCAGCTCCCGGTCTATAGGTATTCATCGACAATCAATACTTGTCAGGCAGAACGGGAATAAATTGGTCAATGCCCATTCTACGAATATTACCGACAATCATTACTTCTCGGACGGGATGGAAATAGATTGGTCAATACCCAATCTAAGAATATTACCGACAATCAATACTTCTCGGACGGAACTGAAAGAGTCTATTCAATACTCAGTCTCAGAAATTTGTCGGCAATCAATACTTGCCGATGGACAGGGGTTAGACTGATTAATACTCAGTCTGGGAGAGCGTTCAGAGGAGTTAGTACCTCCCGAAACTGCTTCTCGGTGCTCAGGTTAGATAGGCGATGGCTTGCCCCTCCAGTGTAATAACCAGCTTGCGCGCGTAACACACGTAACGCACGCAACGCTGTAACGTTGTTGCTCGCGCACCAACGTAACAGTGCTTACTTGAATATCTCTTAGCTAACATCCTCTACACCCTAAATGTAAGGACAATGCCCACTTTTGTCACGAGATCAAGAAAAGACGTCCTGCACGCAACAAATGCTAATGTTGCTTCCAGGAAAAACATCTCCTCCAGGAACGCGATGGACGAACCATCCCTATCTGATCATAGGATAATCGAGTTCAAGGTAGAGGAAGATAAGACCTTGTCGGCCTCAATTCGAAATTCTAGAAAGACGGATTGGTCTCTTTACAGATACAATCTGAAGGATAACAGATTGAAATAATTGGGACAAAGCACCCTCATTACGATCTGGAGCAAAGAGTCGAGCAGGTCAGTTTGGCAATTATGCAGGTTTTTCACTCCAGTTGCCCATTGACTAAGACTCGACCCCACAATGTTGCTCAAGATGCCGGACGGATCAAACACTACAGGAGAAGAGGAACGATCGATTCTTCTTCTCAAAACACACCTTCCAGGTAGTAAACTCATCAGCAGTATTAAAATAGCAATTGAGCGCACTAAGGACTCCCGAAAGGAGAACTGGGATATTGCTAGGAAAATATTTGGAAGGCAACGGCTTGAATGGGCAATAATCACCTTTCAGGCGTATAAATTCCCAGGAGTGGATGTGGTTTTCTAGTACTTCTGCAGAAAAGAGTAGAACCAAGACCACAGTAATTCCTTTCACCCGGAAAAGCAAATCAGTCTTATGAAATGGAGATACTGTAGAATGGAAGTCTGAATTTAAATATCTGAGAATAACCCTGCAGAGCGACGACACCAGGCCTCGACTTCTCTTCATGTTTCTCACATTTTATAATGAATTAGCATCTTTCCATCCTATCAACTCCTCTGTATTTTCTCTGAAGTAAACTTTTACCTGCACCTCGCTTAACACTCTAATCAGAAACTGCCATTGGTATGAAAAACGAAAAAACTTTCAAATCTCTTATTTAACCCTTGTTCAAAGTTGGTTTTGAACCTAAGCACCGCTCCTATTCCAGATCCCATAAGGATCACGTCATGTCCTTTGATAGTGATTTAAATTATCTTTCAGGATATTTGATAATATATAGGGTAGGTATTTCATTTGAAAAATGCATTTTACGCTATTAATGTACCAATAACGCGAAACGAATAGTATTGGTAATCAACTTCTAAGAATTCAGTTCCCCACAAATCTGAATACGCCAATAACAAAACTTCAATTTCAATATGTTTGGAAAAAAAAATTAAGAATTTAATTAATTCCTCGTCAATCACTGAAGGTAGATATAGAAAACTATTAAAAAATATTTTTTGGCGACAGATCACGAAAAATTTAATAATATACACAGTGTCGCCTCTTAATATTCAAAACTATTTAAACTTTTCGGTATAAGCAGTACTGTGCTGCAAGTATTTAAAATCGATAGAACAGAGTCAGTTACCCAAGTAAGTGAGTCTATGAGTCTTGTGTTCCTCAAACGTCTATGGTACCGTCAGCCGTGAATCATCCTGTATAAACAGTGTGGTGCTAAATAATTACTAATTAGGAATAGTCCTCGGGATCCAAAATGAAATTCGATGATATTAAATACCTATACTGATAACTTTAAAGCTCACCAAACTAGTCATCATCAGTGTAACCACAAAATATCTCCATGTTACTGCAATCGGAGACATCGTTGGTTCTAATAATCCTGTTACTGGTGAATATACAAGCACATCACAATTTTCTTCATACTCCATTCTGAAAATAGAGAAAGAAAATTACAGAATTAACACTCAAAAGTTATTACTATTAATTAATTCTATTTGGAAATATATCTATGGATTTGACCCAACTAGCTCCAAAAAACCGTTTATGATAGTTACGTTTGGAATGGTTCAATCAATCAATCAAGCAAAATACGTTTATTAATCTTTCTGGGGAGGGGATACATTTTTGTTTTCTAGCTAAATGATTTATTTTGGGAAGTTATAACGTTTTGCAACCATCTTCAACCCTGGCTTTACTTAATTAATTTTCTGACATTTACAATTATAATGAAAAAACCTAATTTTCCTATATTTGGATGGAATGCGGCTGCGGTCGTTTTTTTGCTAATTACGTGCCATTAGTGTGTTGAACATGCATAGGTTAGACAGGTACTGCACAGCGTAAAAGTCTGTTGATATATTTATGTTGAAAAATATAATGTACCCAGCATGAAATATCTCAAATAGTAGTTTATTGTCAATAATAAACGTAATTTACTAACTGCAGATCATTTGAACGGGGTGCCACGGAACCAGACCACCCCAAAGATATTTTTATGAGAATAAACAAATTTTTTTGACCCACGCTGAAAATTTAATAGCGTGTCAATCACATTTTTTTAATAATTAAACCAAGAAACCAGATCATTCTGATAGTGTGAAAAACTTCCAGACAAACTACAAATATTCAGTTATAATATCAAAAGAGCATCGAAAATAATCGATTATAATTCCGAGTCACGAGACGTACTTTGCGAAACATCCACGAGAACGCAGCTCGAGTGATGTTTTAAGAAAATACGTCGAGTGACGAGGTCAGTATTGTCGATTATTTTCGATTGCTCGAGTGGTTTTCATTACGATTATATAACGAATAAAAAATATTAACTTTTTTTGACAAAAGTCAAAACATCGTCAATGTGAGAACATTCACATTTTGAAACGAGGCGAAACACCAAAACGATTATATCACGTCGTCAAGGGTATATTCACTTATCAATACGCAGTAGTTATGCAAAATTCGCGGATTCTATCGGCTTATTCCTACATGAGTTATGAAGTTATGAATATGAGAGAGAGAGAGCGTTAATGCTGCGCTCTGATTTTCTTAGAGCGTCACGTGGTTTGGCCAGATGTATCAATCGTTTTTCCTCTCGTCAGTTATGATATTTTTGAAGTAAAAATGATAATAGTATAAATGAAAAAATCGAAAATACATTTTGATAGTCATATTGTCATGAAAATTCACAAAGGGAAGAAAAATAATACCCGATTGTTAAATAAGTAAAAAAAAAATTTTTGGTTAATAGGTAGAGTTCGTATTACTTATCAATTTTTTATGTAATAAATTTGTCCAAGCAATTCAGAAATATTAGCTTGAAGTGAGTATAATTATTCCCAACAGTAATTATCTTTGATGAAAAAATAATCTCTAAAATGAAAGAAGTTCCTGGTAGGTACTCAATTCCATTTATACCACATATTTAATATGAAGCAATATAAAAGATATTTAACCAGCTAGTAAATGTAAAAAAAATTTCTATTATCGAATTGTATATAATTGTTTGTATTGAAAATTAACATTTTTGGTGTGTCTGGCTATATTTTACACCATCAAAATGATCTGGCTTTTTGGTATGATTTTTAAAAATATGTAATTGGCACGCTATTGAACTTTCAGCATGGGTCAAAAAAATTTTTTTATTCGTTTAAAAATCTTTACGGTGGTCTGGTTCTGATCTGCAGTTGGTATATTACGTTTATTATTGACAATAAACTAAATTCGAGTTATTTCATGCTGGGTCTATTATATTTTCAAACATAAATATTTTACGCTGTGCAGTACCTGTCCCACCTGTAAATGTTAAACAGACTAACCATTCCATACGTAATTACCATAAACGGTTCTTTGGAGCTACATAGCTTGTTCGGTCAAATCCGTAGTCACCAGCTCTTGGACCATATATCAGAACTCTACACTCTCGTAGTTCGCAACGCAAGCATTAGTCCAGTCAATTACCATTTTCCCGTGTAATTGGATTTAAGTTCTACTTACTATCTTTTTCAAAGTCTATCCTGTGGCGGGGGTGGTTTTTTCCCTGGGGGTGGATGCCACCCCGTCTTGGGGGTGAAAAATAAGTGCGGAAATCGACACATTGACTAATTCTAAGCAATCGAAAAAAATGTAAAAAACAAATCTATAGCTTGTAAAAGAAGAAAATCGTGTATTTATGATGTATGCAGACCCAATACAAACGGAATTATTGTTTGTTGAAAGTTGACTGGTATTTTCAATCGCCAAAATGGAAAGTTTCGACGTTCAATAACAAAAAACCAATGCATTTTTCGGGGAAAACTTATGAAACTTTATTAAATTTCTCTAAAAAACCTTTATTTTTGTTTCTCACAAAATTTCCTAGCATCAGAACTATTCGAGTTATGAAGAGAATTCGATTCCTATTTTTTCGTTGGAAAAAAATAGTGAAAATCTCACCCTCTCTTCCACCGCATTTGAAAAAAATTGTTGCCACTTTACAATTCACTTCATTTTTGTTTTTATAATGAGTTCTGAGTGTTTGACCAGTTTAAAGTACTTCTTTTTGAAAAAAATTGAGTTTGAAGAGAGAAAATCATTTAGGTAATTTAGCGAAAAATCGCCTTTTCTTCGAAATAACTCAAAAACTATCAATGATACGAAAATTGTGTCGAGTACGAAATGGTATGTTTCTCTTATTTGAAAATTTTGGCGTTTTATTTTTTTATAGGATAAAAATTGATTAATATATGGCCATTTTAACTTCGCGTGTTTTCGCGCAGAGTACCTTTTTTGAGCCCTTTTAGCATGAATTTTTTCAAAAATGAGATCTGAAAATCAAATTCATTTAGATGAGCTTATAGCTCTTAAAAAAACCTACAAAATTCTTTTTTGAAGAACTTGATTGCTTTAAAACTAAGCCAGTTATGAGGAAAATACCAAAAGCACATTTTTGTAGAAATTAGAATATGTATATTAGTATATTGATGAATACACATAGTGGTAAATACAAAACTTTTCAACAAGCAATAATTCCATTTGTATTTAGTCAGAATACATCACAAATACATGATTTTCTTTTCTTTTTTATTAGTTATAATTTTGCTCTCAACAGGTTTTTCGATTAAATGCATATTTTTTCAGTTATTCGCGAAAAATAATCTGAAACCGTGGTTTTTTTGCCAGAAAATCCACAATTTCAGTCGCGAATAAGTCGAGAAGTATTGACTTTCAGAAAAAGCTTCATTATGTAACAAAGGTTTCTTAGAATTAGTCAATTCATCGATTTCCGTACTTATTTTCAATGAAAAATTTTTCACTCCCAAAAAGGGGTGGCATCCAACTTTGAAAAAGATGGTAATCTTAATTCAAATTTTCATACAAATCGGTGCTGTATGGAATAAATACACAGTTTATACTTTTTTTACCGTCATCAATTGGACTAATGGGCATACTGTAAATTGACCTAGAGTCGCCATAGCTCCTCTAATCACCTTATTTACTTAAATGTGATGAATTTGTATCATTATCAACATAAATTAATCTAAAAAAAATGTTCTTTTATCTATTTCATGTAAATAACTTCTATGGCCACCAGCATTGAAGATATCTATTTGGTATCTTTATAATAATTATCATTTCATCAATTCAGTCCTTCTTTGCACTTGAATGTGTAACCTAGTTACCTATTTTTTGTTACTTCAACACAATGTACATACCTCGGAGAGACATCTGATTCTAGATTTCTAAGATGCCATTTAATCAAAGATAAATGTCTTTTTCTGTCCCACAGTTCAAAGAAAATTTTGCCTGAAATGTGGAGAAAATATATTTTCAAATCAGTAAGAACATATAGAGTTCAAGATACTTAAATTATTCAATTCAAAGTATTATTGAGATAATTCATTTTCTTATTCCAATTAGATATTGCAAAAAATTCGAAATTGCAAGCTATTTGTGTTTCTATTCCTGGAACATGAAAGGCAGGGTGCCGACTGTGTGTCTGTTTTACAGATATTACAGTTTTTCTGCTACCCTTTCCTCTATAGGCGTCCGAAATTAAGATCGTAGCGCCGGAACGGCTAATATCGGTACTAGAGCATGGGAGATTAGCTGTTTGTTTACATTGGTTGTAATGGTATTTACGTTCATTTCGTTCTGAGTTTTCGAACGTTTATCGTCGTAATTTGTGTTTTTTTTTTGGACTTTGTATTTTCCTGTGATATATTGTGTTTGGATTGAGGACAATTTGATCTCTGTTCAACAGTAGATAACCTACCTACATCAAGTTGAAATTTACACTGAGTTTTTATCATTGAACATGAAAATCAATACTAAAATAAAGTAGAGGACGAATAAATTAATTGGTTGAAGGAACTATGTATACCTCATGAAAAGGCTGTATGATAAAACACCTATTTATTTAAAAAATAAAAAAACTTTCAAAAGTTTCAAGAAAACATCTCTGACGTGTCTACTTACATTACGAACTGAAGAATTTTTGAGTATAATGGACAAAACAAAGTACTTAGCAGCTAAACTGAAAGAAACAACATGAAATAAAAGAAGAATTAATATGAATACTCTGCTTGAATGGTTTGAACGTAATAAGTTATTATATTTTCTGAATTTTCCTGACGTATAGCAGCTATCCTAAAAGTACGGTTGACTTCTGAGAGTCTGATTTTTTTGATAGAATCTCTGTTTTCCTGATTATATAATTGAATATTTCAGTTTTTACCTAGCTATAGAGTCCAGATTTATTTCATATTCTTGATGTTATGATAAACTGTTATTTTGGTTGTGCAAATAAACATCATTTGTTATTATTATTTTAATAGTATCTCTGGTTGTTACATGAAAGAAAATACAATAATCTAGAATCTCTGGATGATGGCCCAGGTTCAGATTCCGATAAAAGTGGAAGATTTTTCGTTGGAATAGCATTGGACTCCAAAACTCTACGTTTTCGGTTAGCTGAAAATTGCACATCATTAGTTGGTATAATTCTATATGGAAAAATCCACAAACTTACTGCAGGAAAAATAATTATTCTCAGTAAACTGTAAAGAACAACTCTCTTATGTTCAGACATTTTTTTTTCAATCTTCAAGTTATGAATCCACACCTTTCTTCTGTCCATCATTTCCTTGTTTCCCAACTTTGTTTGGAATGCATATTTGAATTGTCCAGCTTTCGGAAAGGTATGTAAGCTATATTCGGTTTTTTTTTTGCCCAATATGAACAATAGAATACACAACAATAGTGATACATCTCTTCTGAACGTTTGTAAACGATCCAAAATAAAATTAAAACTCAACAACTTCTAATATAAAATACACGTAAACAGATGTAAACAAAGCAATCTATCTCCCATGCTCTAGTAATATTCGACACCGGTAGGGGGCGTATCGCTTATTATGTTTTCCCTATTACTTCACCTAGTGCACCATTTTCTCGTCACAAGGAGGGCAGATAATTCATAATCATTTTTCTTACACATCTCTATGACTTGCACATTGCTATGACTTGTAGCAGTTTAAATCCAACATAAATCACCCCTTGAAATCATCTCGGGGCGTTTGCGATGTGTGGCAAGCTATTACTGTTCCCGAAAGTTGATCATAAACAAATATAGAAATAAAGTATAAACTTTAAAATAAAAAACACTTGGCTTATGTTTCACAATATAAAAAAAAATATTTAGATACTGTATTTAGCAGTAACGAAAAGTCGACATGTTTCGAGTTATGAACTCATTATCAAGACTGACTACAGGAGAGTATTACATCGTATTTTATAAGACAGACAAAAGCAAAGGTGATACCTGAAAATCAATTTGTTCGTTTACAAGGGGTAATTGACTATTATGGGCGGAACTTATTTCGAGAATTTCAAGAAGGTCAAGGCGCTTTCCTTTGTTACCTGAATGTAACAATTTGGTTTTGTTAAAATCCAAGAAGTGATTGAATTTTATACAATGCTCAGAGAAGCCAGTCGTGTTTTTGTTTTGTAAAATTGACTTCTTATGTTCTTCAACACGTATATTTATATTCCTTCCTGTCTGTCCAATATAGAAAGCAGGACATTCGTCGCAAAATATTTTGTAAACACCACTATTTTCTCCGATGTTAGATTTTTCTTTATTATTGACCAAGAATGACTTCAAGTTTCTTTTATTTGTACAAATTGTTTTAACGTTATTTTTCGATAGTCTGTTACAAATTTTGCTACTCAAATTAGGCACATAATTTATTGGGAAGTATTTTTGTTCTTCATTAATAGTTTGCGTGGGGTATATTGAATGCAACAAATACTTTATTCGTTTTTTCGCAACGAGCTTGTCGATAAGACTTTCATTGTAACCGTTATTAGTGGCTAATAATTTAATTATTAATAAAATATAGAAATATTCAAAAATGTTTTCATTGAATACTCGAGCAATGGATATTCGAATTATTCTTAAGGATTCAAAAATTGAAAACTATAGGTAACCTATTTGACAAATTCGTCTTCGAATTCACAATTACAAAGTCTGCATTTAAATTCAGGACGTTTTAGACATCTTCCTATTTCTTAGTTTCTGTTTGAATTAAATTATATACTACATAGTTCGCAAGGTAATCCAAAAGATAGACATAATATGCATATTTCATTTTTCGAAATCAAATAATTATCAAACCCAAAACCAAGATATGTTTATTCTTCATATATTAGATATTGCTTTGAAGTGAATGTAGGTCAAAATTACTGATTGGTCTAATCTGTTCATTCAAAATTATTTTGAAGGTTAAGAGTTCTCGATATATTTTTCAAAATAATGAATAAATGTCTGTGCATCAGTAATCGAACTGTTAAGCCATTGATTAATTCTGGTTTTCCAGTTCATGATCTAAGTTGACACAGCATGCTCTTCATTTTTTTTTTTTGAAGTTGAATCTTCTGCGGAAGGGTATCTTATTTGCCGAAACCTGAATTCCAACAGGTTTGTGTTTCGTTTTTGGGATCGCATTGTAGACGTTTTTCATGAAGGAGTGCTGAACGTCATAGCTCACAAAGCAGTTATCAGGATTTAAGCCACGTTTCCAGTTTTTGCTGTTGAACGAAAATGAAATTTTGGAGAATTATACCAGTGTTTAGTCATCTGACAAAAAGTATTCTTTCGAAACGCAATTCATTCATGTTTACCAAACATATGTGAACACTATTTTCAATTTGTTTCATTATGAATATGAATTTTTATCATAATCATAAGTATGGGCCTCATCAATTAATGAATAGTAAAATTCATTACAATCAGTGAGAATGTCAGGGCTCTGAAAGAATTATTCAATACTTCCCTGAAACATGCTCCATTTTATAGAGTAAAGGCGAAAAAATACATTATTCAACAATTGCTCCGGTTCATATTTTATTATAAACTATACAAGTGCCAAAACGTCGAATTTATTTCACAAAATATCTGAATTTTTTTAACGTTAGAATGTGTGATCATCGCTTTCTCTAACTCTTTCGCAGTCAGTGACATTGCTTACCTTGTCAAATTTAATGGCTCAAACTCTCACCTATTTATGAGTCATCAAATTTTAATTATATTGCCAAAAAAAGTAGTTTTCTCTTTCAATTTCCGGAGAGATCTTAATGTATAACAATCAATGGAACCTCAAGAGTTATTTGAAATGAAAAATATATCAAATTTTTAAACTCCAAATGTGTAACACTTACCCCACAAGCTCATAAATATGCTCACAAAAAATGAACCATTATTGTCATAAAGATAAATGACTCTAAAATATGCACAATACGACTTGATTGGCCAAATTCTGCAGTATTTTGGATCACAGGCTGGACAGTGGAAATTTTCTGTGTAACAAAATGCGTCCCTGAAAACAAAAAGTTATTTCACCTTATAGCAGATTTATATTTCATTATATTTGTTCGTTTTGTTCAAACAGAGAATTTTTAACTGAAATTCTTAGCTTCGGAAGCTGCCAGTATTACGCAAATTTCGTATTAAACGAGGAAAATTCTCGTATAGAGTGAACTCCGATTTGGATATAGAGCTGTGTATACTCTTTGGGTCAATGCCGCGTTTTTTGACTACCTTGCATATAATTACATTGACTATTTCACAAATCCCATTTTTGGTGAGGAAGTTTCCATAGCAACTCTCGTTTCACAGCGATAAAACATGCAAGCCGGCAAAACTTATCAAGTTATTATTTCATCGATTATTTTTTTCGTATGATTTTCAACTAATCAGAACGATCAATTCAGTTAAGTTACCTCGTATAATTTCGATAATACCTGGTTATACATAGAGTAGCTCTACCAATCGAAAACTAACAGGACCGTCAAATTTTGACATTTATCAATAACTGTTCAGAAATTAGTCGTTTCGGAGATTTTTACTTAATATACTCAACAAATAATCGTATCAAATACAATGCGTATTTCAAAATAAATACGGTTATACATTTCAAACTTCCTGCATAATTACAAATCGTGTCAGTTTGACAGAAATTTAAACTGTCAAACTGACACTCTTTGTAATTATGCAACAAGTTATCGATGTATAACCTGATTATTTTGAAGTACTTTGAGTATTACTACTGACTATTTCACTCATTCCATTTTATTGAGAAAGTTTCCATAGCTACTCTCGTTTCAAAGCGATAAAACATGCAAGCCGGCAAAACTTACTATGTTAGTATTTCAGCGATAATATTTTGACATTTCTCACATGAATGGTTATTTCCTTGACTTTCTGAAATGTGACCATATTACTGTTAGACATATTTTCTCGTGAAATAGTCATGTCGAATACCACTAGAGATGAAATTTAAGCAGCTAAAATTTCTCTCTTGTAACATTGAAGTTTGTTGCTTAGACAATTTCGCTCACGACATTTTTTCCAAAATCACTCTCCTGACGGCTCGTGATTTTGATACAAATGTCATTCGCGAAATCGCCTAAGCAACAAACTTTCATATTACAATCGAGAAATTTTGCCGGCAAAATGTCATCTCTAGTGGTATTATATATGACTATTTCACTCATTCCATTTTTAGTTAGAAAGTTTCCTTAGCTACTCTCGTTCCACAGCGATAAAACATGTAAGACGGCAAAACTTACTATGTTAGTATTTCAGCGATAATATTTTGACATTTCTCACATGAATCGTTATTTCCTTGACTTTCTGAAATGTGACCATATTACTGTTAGACATATTTTCTCGTGAAATAGTCATGTCGAATACCACTCGAGATGAAATTTAAGCAGGTAAAACTTCTCTCTTGTAACATTCAAGTTTGTTGCTTAGACAATTTCGCTCATGACATTTTTTCCAAAATCACTCGCCTGACGGCTCGTGATTTTGATAGAAATGTCATTCGCGAAATCGCCTAATCAACAAACTTTCATATTACAATCGAGAAATTTTGCCGGCACAATTTCATCTCTAGTGGTATTATATATGATTATATAACTCATGTATGAATAAGCCAATAGTATCCGTGAATTTTGCATAACGACGTAGTATAGATAAGTGAATATACCCTTGACGACGTGATATAATCGTTTTGGTGTTTCGCCTCGTGTCAAAATGTATATATATTTTCATATTCACGGTGTTTTGACGTTTGTCAAAAAAAATTAATATTTTTTATTCGTTATATAATCGTAACGAATACCACTCGAGCAATCGTAAATAATCGATTATACTGACCTCGTCACTCGGCGTATTTTTTTAAAACACCACTCGAGCTGCGCTCTCGTGACTCGGTTGTATAATCGATTATTTTCGATGCTCTTGTGATATTATTACTGATAATATTTTGACATTTCTCACATTCATAGATAGCTTGGGAAATGAATACCATAAAGAAAATAAACAACGTTTATTAAATCTATGATGAATACTCATTTGTCAAATAGCGCAATACGTGTCAAAAAGTAGATTGGGGAATATAATATTTTCTCGTTAAATAGTCATGTCGAATACCAATCGAAATGAAATTTAAACAGGTAAAATTCCTCAATTGTAACATTCAAGTTTGTTGCTTAGGCAATTTCGCTTATGAAATTTTTTCCAAAATCACTCGCCTGACGGCTTGTGATCTTGATACAAATGTCATTCGCGAAATTGCCTAATCAACAAACTTTCATGTTACAATCGAGAAATTTTGCAGGCAAAATTTCATCTCTAGTGGTATTATATATGATTATATAACTCATGTATGTATGAGCCAATAGAATCCGTGAATTTTGCATAACTACTGCGTATTGATAAGTGAATATACCCTTGACGACGTGATATAATCGTTTTGGTGTTTCGCCTCGTGTCAAAATGTGAATGTTTTCATATTGACGAAAAAAATAAATATTTTTTATTTGTTATATAATCAGTAATAATATCACAAGAGCATCGAGAATAATCGATTATACTACCGAGTCACGAGACGTATTTTGCGAAAATATGTCGAGTGACGAGGTCAGTATAACGATTATTTTCGATTGCTCGAGTGGTATTCGTTACGATTATATAACGAATAAAAAATATTAATTTTATTTGACAAACGTCAAAACACCGTGAATATGAAAATATATATACATTTTGACACGAGGCGAAACACCAAAACGATTATATCACGTCGTCAAGGGTATATTCACTTATCTATACTACGTCATTATGCAAAATTCACGGATTCTATTGGTTTATTCATACATGAGTTATATAAAGAGGCCTCGGTAGACCAGCGGTAAGGCATACCGCTTGTAAGCCGAGGATGTGGGTTCGAGTCCCACCTTGCTCTTGGGTGTTGTGTATGTCCGGAATTTAGTGGTTCTAATTATAAAGATTAATTGTTGGGTAATGTACATCGTTTACAAGCCCATTGGCCGTTCGGAACCGGCGTTAAACTGTAGGTCCCTCGAGTTAAAAAATGAGTTATATAATCGTAACGAATACCACTCGAGCAATCGAAAATAATCGTTATACTGACCTCGTCACTCGTCGTATTTTCTTAAAACACCACTCGAGCTGCTCTCTCGTGGTGTTTCGCAAAATACGTCTCGTGACTAGGAAGTATAATCGATTACTTTCGATGCTCTTGTGATATTATAACTGATTATATAACTGATGTATGAATAAGCCAATAGAATCTGTGAATTTCGCATAACTACCGCGTATTGATAAGTGAATATACCCTTGACGACGTGATATAATCGTTTTGGTGTTTCGACTCGTGTCAAAATGTGAATGTTTTCATATTGACGGTGTTTTGACGTTTGTCAAAAATTGATAATTTTTATTCGTTATATAATCGTAACGAATACCACTCGAGCAATCGAAAATAATCGATTTTACTGACCTCGCCACTTGACGCATTTTCTTAAATCACCACTCAAGCTGCGCTCTCGTGGTGTTTCGCAAAATACGTCTCGTGGCTCGAAAGTATAATCGATTATTTTCGATGCTCTTGTGATATTACAACTGATTATAATGCTAAAACAAATTTTTTTTTAATTTTCTGAACGAAGAGCACTATTATTTAAAATAACAAAATTATGAAATTTCATCATTGATTCTTGAAAGAATAAATAACGGTGTAATTATATGATAAATACATAATCATTCTTCCTTCGATGTTAAGTTACCTCGTATAATTTCGATAATACCTGATTATACATAGAGTAGCTCTACCAATCGAAAACTAACAGGACCGTCAAATTTTGACATTTATCAATAACTGTTCAGAAATTAGTCGTTTCGGAGATTTTTACTTAATATACTCAACAAATAATCGTATCAAATACAATGCGTATTTCAAAATAAATACGGTTATACATTCCAAACTTCCTGCATAATTACAAATCGTGTCAGTTTGACAGAAATTTAAACTGTCAAACTGACACTCTTTGTAATTATGCAACAAGTTATCGATGTATAACCTGATTATTTTGAAGTACTTTGAGTATTACTACTGACTATTTCACTCATTCCATTTTATTGAGAAAGTTTCCATAGCTACTCTCGTTTCAAAGCGATAAAACATGCAAGCCGGCAAAACTTACTATGTTAGTATTTCAGCGATAATATTTTGACATTTCTCACATGAATGGTTATTTCCTTGACTTTCTGAAATGTGACCATATTACTGTTAGACATATTTTCTCGTGAAATAGTCATGTCGAATACCACTAGAGATGAAATTTAAGCAGCTAAAATTTCTCTCTTGTAACATTGAAGTTTGTTGCTTAGACAATTTCGCTCACGACATTTTTTCCAAGATCACTCTCCTGACGGCTCGTGATTTTGATACAAATGTCATTCGCGAAATCGCCTAAGCAACAAACTTTCATATTACAATCGAGAAATTTTGCCGGCAAAATGTCATCTCTAGTGGTATTATATATGACTATTTCACTCATTCCATTTTTAGTTAGAAAGTTTCCTTAGCTACTCTCGTTCCACAGCGATAAAACATGTAAGACGGCAAAACATACTATGTTAGTATTTCAGCGATAATATTTTGACATTTCTCACATGAATCGTTATTTCCTTGACTTTCTGAAATGTGACCATATTACTGTTAGACATATTTTCTCGTGAAATAGTCATGTCGAATACCACTCGAGATGAAATTTAAGGAGGTAAAACTTCTCTCTTGTAACATTCAAGTTTGTTGCTTAGACAATTTCGCTCATGACATTTTTTCCAAAATCACTCGCCTGACGGCTCGTGATTTTGATAGAAATGTCATTCGCGAAATCGCCTAAGCAACAAACTTTCATATTACAATCGAGAAATTTTGCCGGCACAATTTCATCTCTAGTGGTATTATATATGATTATATAACTCATGTATGATTAAGCCAATAGTATCCGTGAATTTTGCATAACGACGTAGTATAGATAAGTGAATATACCCTTGACGACGTGATATAATCGTTTTGGTGTTTCGCCTCGTGTCAAAATGTATATATATTTTCATATTCACGGTGTTTTGACGTTTGTCAAAAAAAAATTAATATTTTTTATTCGTTATATAATCGTAACGAATACCACTCGAGCAATCGAAAATAATCGATTATACTGACCTCGTCACTCGGCGTATTTTTTTAAAACACCACTCGAGCTGCGCTCTCGTGACTCGGTTGTATAATCGATTATTTTCGATGCTCTTGTGATATTATTACTGATAATATTTTGACATTTCTCACATTCATAGATAGCTTGGGAAATGAATACCATAAAGAAAATAAACAACGTTTATTAAATCTATGATGAATACTCATTTGTCAAATAGCGCAATACGTGTCAAAAAGTAGATTGGGGAATATAATATTTTCTCGTTAAATAGTCATGTCGAATACCACTCGAAATGAAATTTAAACAGGTAAAATTCCTCAATTGTAACATTCAAGTTTGTTGCTTAGGCAATTTCGCTTATGAAATTTTTTCCAAAATCACTCGCCTGACGGCTTGTGATCTTGATACAAATGCCATTCGCGAAATTGCCTAATCAACAAACTTTCATGTTACAATCGAGAAATTTTGCCGGCAAAATTTCATCTCTAGTGGTATTATATATGATTATATAACTCATGTATGTATGAGCCAATAGAATCCGTGAATTTTGCATAACTACTGCGTATTGATAAGTGAATATACCCTTGACGACGTGATATAATCGTTTTGGTGTTTCGCCTCGTGTCAAAATGTGAATGTTTTCATATTGACGAAAAAAATAAATATTTTTTATTTGTTATATAATCAGTAATAATATCACAAGAGCATCGAGAATAATCGATTATACTACCGAGTCACGAGACGTATTTTGCGAAAATATGTCGAGTGACGAGGTCAGTATAACGATTATTTTCGATTGCTCGAGTGGTATTCGTTACGATGATATAACGAATAAAAAATATTAATTTTTTTTGACAAACGTCAAAACACCGTGAATATGAAAATATATATACATTTTGACACGAGGCGAAACACCAAAACGATTATATCACGTCGTCAAGGGTATATTCACTTATCTATACTACGTCGTTATGCAAAATTCACGGATTCTATTGGTTTATTCATACATGAGTTATATAATCGTAACGAATACCACTCGAGCAATCGAAAATAATCGTTATACTGACCTCGTCACTCGTCGTATTTTCTTAAAACACCACTCGAGCTGCTCTCTAGTGGTGTTTCGCAAAATACGTCTCGTGACTAGGAAGTATAATCGATTATTTTCGATGCTCTTGTGATATTATAACTGATTATATAACTGATGTATGAATAAGCCAATAGAATCTGTGAATTTCGCATAACTACCGCGTATTGATAAGTGAATATACCCTTGACGACGTGATATAATCGTTTTGGTGTTTCGCCTCGTGTCAAAATGTGAATGTTTTCATATTGACGGTGTTTTGACGTTTGTCAAAAATTGATAATTTTTATTCGTTATATAATCGTAACGAATACCACTCGAGCAATCGAAAATAATCGATTATACTGACCTCGCCACTTGACGTATTTTCTTAAATCACCACTCAAGCTGCGCTCTCGTGGTGTTTCGCAAAATACGTCTCGTGGCTCGAAAGTATAATCGATTATTTTCGATGCTCTTGTGATATTACAACTGATTATAATGCTAAAACAAATTTTTTTTTAATTTTCTGAACGAAGAGCACTATTATTTAAAATAACAAAATTATGAAATTTCATCATTGATTCTTGAAAGAATAAATAACGGTGTAATTATATGATAAATACATAATCATTCTTCCTTCGATGTTTCAGGCAAGGAAAAAGATATCCAGATTCGGTTTCTTCTAGCCTATTTAGATATCATTGCACTACATTATGGAATAAAGTCAGGTTATTGCATTTATTTTTTTAGAAAAAATGGCAATTTTCTGTTATAAAATCCAAAAACGCGCATATCACAAATAAGACGGGTTTGATAAAGCAATGAATGTTTTTTCCAACGAGACCAACTTTGTTAAAATCCGTTCATTCGTTCAGGAGTTACAGCTGTTTATTGAAAAAAAGCAGGGACCTGCATTATAAAAGCAGGTTTTCATGCCGTATCCAGGTCAACAAATCTATTTATTCAATAATTATTTTTGTTTCAAATCCAAAAAACAAAATTGCGCCCTCTATCGTGTAAACAAAATTTATTTCTTCCTCCTCCACAAATCAATTTATATCGAAATAAATACCACCTAAGATGTTATACGAAACTACCTACCTACAAAGTTCCAACCCTATGCTCCCAAAATTGCGTGTAAACAGGATTAATCTCCTCCCCTAGGAGGGGAACCCCCCCAAGCAATTCATATCAAAACCAATCCCATCCAATATATCGTATAAACTACCTACTCACAAACTTTCAGTCAAATTGCTTCAAAAGTATACCCTTTATCATGTAAACAAGAATTATTTATTTCCCTATGGAGTCAACCCCCAAACCAATTTGAACCAAATCCAATCTCATTCAAGAAACATTTCGAAAATACCTACTTACAAACCTTCAACGCTATCACTCCAAAGTTGTAACCTTTATCTCGTGTAAGCAAGATTTATTTCCTCCCCGGGGGTTACACCCCTCAATCAATTCGTACGAAAACGTAAAAAAAATCCCATTTAAGACATCATACAAAACCACCTAGATACAAACTTTCAAACCTATTGCTACAAAATTACGCCTTCTATCGTGGAATCAAGATTTATTTCTCCCCCGGGGGGGTCAACCCCTAACGAATTCGAACCAAAAAAAATCGCATTCAAAATATCATAGGAAACTGCCTATTTACGAATTTTCAACCCTATTGCTTCAAATTTGCGCCCTTTATCGTGTAAACAACGCTATATATATATATATATATATATATATATATATATATATATATATATATATATATATATATATATATATATATATATATATATATATATATATATATATATATATACAGTGCTTTCATGATGAAAGGAACAAATTCATTAAAAAATTATGTTTCTATTTCATGTTAAAATCCTCGGACAGGTCGATTAGTATTTTTATTTGGGCAATTTTCGCAATAAAAATTTTGTATACAGGGTGTCTCATTCTAGAGCTATGTCTTTGTCATTTGTTTTTTTAAAGGTAATACCCTGTATATTATTTCACTTTACAATTCTACGATAAATTCTTATCACTTTTTGTGAACATACCATATGCCTCAACTTGATGGATTCCCAGATTATAACGGAGATAGTGGAGCACCTGGAGATTTAAAATGTGGATTAAAAGTACAAAAAAAAAATTTAGGTAAACATTGTCATTAAATCTGAAGAATGAAATTTCACATGTACCATCTGAATTCATTCACTGGTGCTGTATAGTCCGCAGTTTTCACGTTTTTAACGCTCCAGGCACTACACTACTTCATTGTTTAAGAAAATGCAATTACTTGAGAGAGAACGTATTGAAGTACTTATGATGATTGGTTTTGGAGATAGGGTGCGTTCACAAGAAGAAGTCTGCAATCTATTCAATGAAAATCATCCTGATCGTCCGCCAATTACTAGATCGACAGTCAGCAAAATTGAATCAAAATTCAGGAGATACGGCCACGTTAGAGATTTACCTAAAGGAAGACCACCGAGAGTATCTGAAGAAACAGTGCTGAACGTTCTACTAGAAACCCAAGATAACCCTCATACATCCATTGCTACAATTTCCAATAATTTCAATTTATCAGTAGGGTCCGTGCATAAAATACTTAAGGTATCGTAAATACTTAATTTATCGTAGAATTGTAAAGTGAAATAATATACAGGGTATTACCTTTAAAAAAACTAATGACAAAGCCATAGCTCTTGAATGAGACACCCTGTATACAAAATTTTTATTGCGAAAAATGCCCAAATAAACATACTAATCGACCTATCCGAGGATTTCAACATGAAATAGAAACCTAATTTTTTAATGAATTTGTTCCTTTCATCATGAAAGCACTGTATATATATATATATATATATATATATATATATATATATATATATATATATATATATATATAGGGGAAGGTTGCCAATATTGGACCGAATTTTCGATTTCTTATCATAGTTTCCAATGATAACACAAAATCAATCTTATAACTGTTCCCGAGGACCCTTAGGGATGTTGGCTACTTGCAGGAATTTTTGCAGATTTTTTTTTTCAAATCTTATATATTATATAACCGTTCTAAAAAACCTCTGCAAGTGGTTCAATATAGGGAACTGGTTTCCAAAGTTGGACCTGGGGGTTCCCAAATTGGACCATGATATTTAAACAATCAAAAAATGTTTTAAATGGGTAAGGTAATATAAAATTGCCGTTATAATTGAAAAAAAAGTTTATTCTACAAAAAATCTGGGATTAATTCTAAAAAATTTGAAAACATTTTAAGGACTTCGTCAAAAGATACAAAAAAATTCAGGATATGTTTGAAAATAAACAACAAAAATAAAGTCTTAAAAGTAGCTAAAACTATAAAAAAATAAAGATATCATGTGTTGAACACGAGCAACTAAACACAAATATAAAAAGCTTAAAATGATGAATATAATCACCAGTGCAAAAATCACAAATAAATTTTTCCTCTGAAGGTACATTGGCACATGATTCATGTACCCAATCTCTGCATTTCAGACATTGGATCATATCTTCAACGACACATTCTCTACAACATTTGCAATACCACTCGTGCAGCTGTCAATTGATTTTCATCAACGGTTTTTTCTAAAATATCAAAAAAACTATAGACATTTTCGTGATTAAACCCCTTGCATCGTGGTATGGATGTGGACTCCGGTTGTCTAAGTGTAAGAATGGGATGTCGTCGCATGAAGGAGTAGAACCACTTTTTGCCAGCTAAACCTTTCTCTTTGTTAAAATTATGTTTTATTTGGTTCTTTTCGGCCAATTCAAAAGCAGCTTTGCGCACGTCCTTTATTGTCACTCCAAAAAACACTTTTTTCAAATAAAGAATATGATTAGCCAGTGCGTCCTCAAGTTCTTTGGAAAACACGGTGCTTCGTCCAAAGCTTTTAACATCTTTATTGGCAAAATTATTTTTGGATTCAACATGCCTTTTAAATGTCGATTTTGGAATATTGTAAATTCGGCATGTTTCATTTAATCCATATTTTTTTGCATTAAACGCAGTTATAGCTTCCTTCGTGTCTGTTTGGCACCACTGTCCATATGGTTTTCTATTCTTTTTCTCATCGGAAGACATCCTAAAACCAAAAAAATGTGTTAATTTCCTAAATTGAGAACCGTTCCAATTTAAGAAACCACACAGTGGTCCACTTTAGGCAACCACCACGTGTTTTTACAAAACTGAACCGTAGACAAAAAGAAAGAAACAATAAGACTAGGTAATAGGCGGAATAAATAGAGAAAAACTCACTTGATAATTAGGTAATATCAGCTTTTCCTAAGGGATTGACAGTGGCTCTGTATTTCCTTAGGGATGTAGTGGAATTCATACATCAAAATGGAGAAATTCACAAATTTCGCTGTAAACGCCAAGCGCTAGCCGACAACTAGTTGAGTTCGGTGCCAATCAAGGGTTCTGGGTAGGGGTAAGATACCATGTTGTCACATGAATTTTCGATTCCGTAGTTTCGGAGAAAAGTGGGGTGGTCCAATTTAGGTGGCGGTTCAATATAGGCAACCTTCCCCTATATATATATATATATATATATATATATATATATATATATATATATATATATATATATATATATATATATATATATATATATATTGACAGATATAATATTAAGTCGACTTGTGTTTTTGCTGCACGTTTTTCGTAAGCTATATAACGTGAACAGCTCTATGAAAGCAAATATTTTTGTGCCGATTGGTAATCAGATTTCATGGGTCGCTGCACATGGTATATCAATGTTTCGATTATTTTTTAGTTTATTGTACGTTATAAACCGATTATTCGCTACCACTTCTGAATCAACCAATAATCCTAATGATTTATTGTGCTATGTTCATCGACCATAATCTATTGAAAATAAGGATCGTAAAGTGAAAACTCACTATAGACTAGATACAAATTTCTCATATGATAAGCTTTGAAAGCCATGCATAGTTCAACAGCAGCTTTCGCATTTCAGATATTTTATTTCAAATTTGAGACATTATTTTTAATTATGAGCCACTGTCGCAAATGAAAAATTCAAAGTGAAATTAAAATATTTACCCCATCATCTTTATTCCTCTCAGATTCGTTAAGTATCCTATCAAGGGGAACAAAATGGCAACTATGCTAGCAGAAATCAGCATGTGATTGAAAAATGCAACGAAGCTGAAGTAGAATGCAACGTTCGGTCCAAAGTACTTTTGAATTATATCTATGGGTTGATCTTTCATAATATTTCGTATATTTCCCCAATAAGCAGCAAGCAACTGAAATGAAATGAAACTGATTTAGTTAAAATTAGGACCATAATGTTTTACTTGTATTGGTATTACTTTGAAAGTTCAAAACCTTTGTAAAATATACGGTTCAAAATCATTTCACATGATGTTTCGAGTAATTGAACCTGAAGGTTGTTAAAATTCACTGATTGCCTACTTTTAGTTATTTCTCTTATCATATAAACCATTAGGAACAACATATAAAGAACTTTTTATGTATATTTCTTGATAGAAGTATAGCTATGTGGATTCTAATACTGACATTCATATACAATCTCCTTAGAGACTTATATCGTTTTCTTACAAGAAGTATAACATGATCACGAAAATACAGTTGATTGTAATTACAATTATTCCAAGATTCCTAACAATATTCTTTCGGATGACACCCACAGGCTCTTATACAAAATAAATATTCTCATGCATCTTCGATCATTTAGTATCTGAACTGGATATAAGCACATTGAATTTAAAGAAATTTAACCATGGATTATGTTCTTCAGATTAATGGGTCATATTTTCTAGACCCTGATTCATATAAAAAGATACTTCTGCAGCTCTTTTTAAAATCAAAACCAAAGTGAAGCAGCTTAACACACAACAAACGATGATCAATTACATCAAGAAATCTGATAAAATGAAGTCAATAAAAAGACCCTGATAAAGAAACTGTATATCATCACTAATATTTGAAAAAGCATTTTTTAAGCCTTTCATTCATAAACTTGAGTTTTCAAAAACTTTATAGAATATATATATATATATATATATATATATATATATATATATATATATATATATATATATATATAAAGTCAGTTGAAGATTTATTAGTAGTGGTCAATTGAGTTATTCAACTGTTTGAATTGATACGACTGTCCATATTCACTCAGTTTATTGTTTTCTATCTGATTTATATTGAAATCGCCTGAAACAAAACAGTTAATGATCTGAAGAGTTAAATATGATAAAAGATCTTCCAAATGTTTATAAATAAACTCTTAAGAGCCTCATAGAAAAATCATTGATATATTTCTATTTCTCGTTTCTGGTTCCAGTTTGTAATTGATGATTTTTGTCGTAACATATTTGCTGAAGGTTGTATTAGGGTCACGACATGTGTTCACTTTGTTTAGAATTCGACAGTTTCTTCAATTGTTTCTGCACAATAGGCTGCACTGATCAATGAGTGGATGACCCTGGGATCAGAAAAATAACGGATCCCCTTGGAACAGACTATCAAGATAATTTGAAAAAATAACTCTGAGCTCTTCTGAGATAGAGCCATCAAAATTCCGAACCTTCAATTGTAATTCAGAATTTCTAATTATATCGATAGCATGAAATAAAATATTCAGTTCTCTAATTTTGTGGACACCAAATATTTGAGGCAAGAATATTCAATGTATTTGTTTCAATAAATTCGATAGCTTTGTTTTAATAAATCCGACGATTTTTCTCAATAAATAATCATCTTCTTACGTGACATGATCAATTCCAATACAACAAGGAGTTTTATGAAAAATAATGTGTTTTACTTACTTGGCGATCAGTCAGCGGTCCAGTAGGTGTAATATAGGGTGGACCTTCATGAAGTGCAAATGAATCTTTTATTATTTTTTTTGCCTGAAGTTTTCCTAATCCCTTATCTCTAAGGCGAACACCATATTGTACTTCTTGAAGCATATTGTAAGTTAATAAAATTCTTTCTGCTTGAGTTAATGATTTAGGTCTTTTACCTCCTATAGATTCTCTGAAAGTCAAGAATTATTTCCTTAAAATAAATATTATAATTAAATATTTAGCTTTCGCGACTTGTTTGGTTATAACATCTCGTTGAAGAACTCATATTTTGATTTTCTGCTAAAAAGAACTTTCAAGTGTTTGCTTGCATTATCCCATGAGCGAAGACGAGAATTTCGAAATCAGTTACTTTGTGGTAATAGCAATTTACTTACATTGACAACATAGAGCGAAGTAGTTACCTATTGGGATCTGACATGTCAGCTGGCGAACTCTGGTGACCAGATGGATGAAGTTCTTATTTCCAACGTCAACATATGCAATTGCATGTCAAGTTTTAGATTTCTTACAAATAAGGTCGCGAGAGGTGAATAATGGAAAGTGTTAATTTTGCAAAGCGTAGAATCAGCCAGTCTTTAGAGTGTTGTAGCATGAAAATTTGTAATTTTATAATAATACAAATGCAAGTTCTAGCTTTCATCGGTTTCCGAAGCCAAACAAATATTTTTATTTAGAGAAAATCATTTTCGAGAAAAGTAAAAGATTGATTTATTGAAGGTATGGAAAATCAATCTGGAAAAGAATCACACAACTTCGAGAATGACGGTGTGTTCTTTGCATTTTACAAAAGAATTGATTGAAACTCAGATTAGTTTCCATTATTAATGAAAATTCCTGATGCTGCAGCCAAAATATTTGAAATTGTTGGATCTGTGTTGCCTGAACATTTGTTGGTATTATAAGAAGAAATTTTTACAGTGATATGTGGTACGATAAATATGTCTTCTCCGATCTTAGAAGATGAAAAATTCAGGGAAGATTAAGTAAAATGATGGAGTAACCAATTTACGTTTATGATGGTTATTTGATTGAAGTTAGTTATAATAAGAATACACACAGAATGAAGAAGTTTTGCTTTGTATATTCATTACTAATACCTCTTGAGTTACATTATGATTGATGGTGTTTTATTATGGAAACCATATTTGATTATATGAAACATTATAATTTCTCATTGAATCCATGTATACTAATAAATAAATGCTTTTCATGAAATTTTAAATATATTATGTCCAAAGTTCATGTAGAAATAATTAAAAAATTCACAGTTGGATGAAGAATCATCAATAAAAAGTTTCGAAATATGTTTATTGATAATTGCCCATCACATCTGGCCGATTATAAATTACCTACATGAAAAAGCACGAATCAATAGTTTCATATCACTTAAACAAATATAGTTGATTTAGAGTAGGTATTTTACAAATCAAATTGACTCAAATCAAAATAGATAAACAAAAAGCAGTAAAGATGACGATACTAGGCCTCGAATTCTCTTCATTTTCCCCTCATTTTATTATGAATATGGATCTTTCCAGCCTATCACCTCTGTATTTTCGCTGGAGTAAATTTTCACCTTCATAAAGCTCCACACTTTCACTCGAAACTAACATTTTTATACGAAAAACTTAAAATACTTTCAAATCTCTTATATAACTCGTATTGAAAGTTGGTTTTGAGTCGCCATGTTTTGACGTTATCACCTAAGCTCCGCCTTCATGTCAGATCCCAATCCTTACTGTAAAATTTACGGATACACTACCTAATTTTAATAATGTGAAGATTAGGTACACCAAAGTCGATTAAGACTGTGTTGGGTGTGTTTTCAGGGATAATGCACAACATTGATGAGGACAAGAGGAGTGATCTGAAGGCTCCAGTGCATCCAATGTAGTACGTGCTACGTTGGTCAAACTGGTAGACAACAGAGAAAATTAGTGCACGAAAAAGTGAAGTTTTACTGCGATCTGACCGATCTACTGTGGCGGAACATGTGAGTAAGGAAAGCCATTGTATGAAATGCGCGGGAACTGAAATTATGAATTCGTTCAAATATTATAGTTTACTCACAATCGATCGGTAATCGATGGTTTTCTAACCTTCAGAACAGTCGGGAAGCGCTTCATAACGTACCTCATACATTCCCGGCTAGTGAATTTCACTTTCCCGGCTAGCAAATGTTTCTTTACCGGCTAGCTTGTGTCACTTTACCTATAGTCTAAGATCCCGATATAAAACGACCTTCACCGAGATGCTTATTTAATGAAACGTATTTCATATTTAATTTAATATGTCAATAAATATAATGCATATGGGTTGCCTAGCAAATTTCAGTCCAGAGTATATTTAATTAATAATTAAAAAAATATATTTTTTAAACATCTCACCGGTATGATTATTAGATATATTCTATACCAATCGAAAGTATGAAGCCCATAGAATATGCAAACGTTAGGTTGCCTATTCTTTTCCGGTCACAACTATCGGGTTGCCAGGTATAAACAGGTAAATCTATACTAGCATTTTGCAACGGTCTGTTTATTGAATGAAAATTAAATGAAATTAAATATTATTTTATTCTGAACACGGTGGTATAGGGTTGCCTGCGAAAAATCAGTCCAGGATTGCGGTTGTCAGATTTTAAAATGTAAAATATTGCTCCGAGTGAATGTGTGCGACTGAGAGGTCCCAACCAACCATCCCATGCGATAGAAGAGGACACTGCTTAGCAGCTGTTTAAAGTCCACCTATTTAAAGAAAGAGAATGCGCATGCTATTTGGGCTTGGAAAAGAAAAGGATAGCGATAGACTCGTAGATACTATGCATGCATCATTTTGGAGTAGAGTGTCGCTATAGATACACGTGCTACTATTTATTGTTGGAAAAAATGGCAAAAAAGTGTTTTTTGTGTGAACCGGATGATGAAATAATTGATTTTAATGGTGAAACTTTTAAAAACTGTGTATTAAAGTTAGCTTTTTTTTAAAACAAATAGAAGTAATTTTTCAATTGTTGAATTTTTTTCAATAGTTTCAATTGATTTCAATTTCTCTGTTTACGTATATAGATTTATAATTTGCATGTAGTAAATTTTTACAATTTTTTCAATCAATATTTTTAATCAGGGTAGTATTATATATGTATCACTATAACCTTCTTTTTTACTAAAGATGTATATATACTTTAGTGTCACAAAAAATATACACACATAAATAATTAATTGATTAAAAAAAAATCAAATAACTATTTCTCTATTTAAATAATAAACTACTCCAAAATGATGCATAGTATCTACGAGTCTATCGCTATCCTTTTCTTTTCCAAGCCCAAATAGCATGCGCATTCTCTTTCTTTAAATGGGCGGACTTTAAACAGCTGCTATGCTGTGTCCTCTTCTATCGCATGGGATGGTTGGTTGGGACCTCTCAGTCGCACACATTCACTCGAAGCAATATTTTACTTTTTAAAATCCGACAACCGCAATTCTGGACTGATTTTTCGCAGGCAACCCTATACCACCGTGTTCAGAATAAAATAATCTTTAATTTCATTTAATTTTCATTCAATAAACAGACCGTTGCAAAATGCTAGTATAGATTTACCTGATTATACCTGGCAACCCGATAGTTGTGACCGGAAAAGAATAGGCAACCTAACGTTTGCATATTCTATGGGCTTCATACTTTCGATTGGTATAGAATTTATCTAATAATCATACCGGTGAAATGTTTTAAAAAATATATTTTTTTAATTATTAATTAAATATACTCTGGACTGAAATTTGCTAGGCAACCCATATGCATTATATTTATTGACATATTAAATTAAATATAAAATACGTTTCAGTAAATAAGCATCTCGGTGAAAGTCGTTTTATATCGGGATTTTAGACTACTACTAGCATGGAAATAAATCAGAATTAAGTCGATATTTATTCAACATAAAAAGAAAAAAAACCATTTGGAATTATACATATTAATAGTTACATTCGAATTATGATTACTATTGACCCTTAAAACAAGACCTTGTTGCTTAAAGTTATGAGTTTCAGAATTCGATGATGATGCTGACGTTCTAGGATTTTCAGCATGAGACAACATATTAGCTATTTTTACTTGTCCATGCAAAGAATTCTCCACATAACCTTCAGCCACGGTACTAGATTTCCACCCCCCTAATCTCTTTAACTGTAGAATGTCTCCACCTGTATTTGCTAATAATGTCGCCGAAGTACGCCTGAAACTATGTCCTGTGAACCCATTAACATTTTCTAGTTTTAAAAAGGTTGCAATTTTTTTGGGAAAACTTTCGATAGAATTATGCCCAAGAGGCTGTCGTGTAACTTTGCCAAACCTCATTGGTAAGAACAACTTTTCACAGTCGATGATGTTGCGCATGTCACAGTATTATTGTTTCACTACTTTCATCCATTCCGGTTTTGGTTATAGGAATCGTTATTATAATCCGATTTCCTAAAATTTCCAATTCATTTATTTTCATTTTTAGAAGTTCATCACACCTGCTAGCTCCGGAAATGCCAATAATCAAAGCAACCTAAAAGTAATTTGCACTTTAACATTTTCAATATGCACTAAAGAAATTAAAATGTTACCTTTTGAGGGAGATATTCTATCGGAGCTTCGTTTAGAAATGTATCGATGTTTGCTTCGGAAAGAACACTTGACTTTTTAGCTTTGTATCCCACATTCTGCTTTTTCAAGTATGCTCGCAATTTTACATGATTACTGATGTCAAAATTATGCCTAATATTTAATAGTGTTCGTAGCATCGAGTACCTTGACCATAATGTACTGGCTTTATTCTGATTACTCAATTCACCGAATAAAGGCAAGGAGCACAGTCTCAGAGGTGTGCAGCGCACCTTTAGCCACGCATCAGTTAATATACGTTTCGTACGTATTCACATACCTTCCTCTGCTTTTCACAGGAATAAGGCCTTCGGATGCTAGTTCTGCAGTTACTCGAAGTTCTGGTGGTCTGGATTCAAATTCGCAGTCAGACATTTTTTGTTAATATTGTCGAAAATTGAATTGTGAATTATGACCCAACTGTCAGATGTTGCCTAATTAATATACAAGTAATAATTATTATCAGAATTTGATTATGAATGTGATAGATTGTGAGTAAAATAGTATACATATATAGTGACTGTTGGAGATTAGGAAGTTCAATTAAGATGGAGTAACTGTTGGTTTATTTTCTTTGGGATTGGAAAAGGATGTTTAAAATATCAATTTTTCAACATTTACTTAGATTTTTAGTTTAGATGATACTCTCAGACTCTCCTGTTTAATTTGCTCAAATTTCTTGTGGATCTCCATATGGAATTGTATTTTCGTTATTATCTTTGTGTCTTAGAAGAAGAGGAAATGTTACGTGTTTCATTCCGCCCTCAAGTATGTATGACGGAGGCAGGCTGCTTGAGTTACAGAAATGATCTGGCTTAGCTGGATCAGAGAATACACTGTACACGCGCATTAATTATTATGGATAAAAATGGATAGTTTGAAGAAGAGAAGAGGTGAAGTGGGTTTCACAGGATCAATACTGGCCAGTCTGCCAGTTTGCAAGCAGTTAGTTACCAACGCCATGAGAAAACCTCTGCGAAAAACTCACGGCAGACTGGTCGACTCCTAACTATCAACTCCAGACCTCCAAAATTCTAGTCATCAAGCGTGAACATTTCGCAAACTACGTAACTCAGTTTGCGTCCTGAAGAAGCGACTAAGCAAGTCGTGGAAGCCAGATATGATACAATAATCAAGTAAATACTGTAAAAATATTCATTACCATTGTAATGCCTGGTCCTGGTGGTTAAATGATGCACAGGTTCATACTATACTTTTAGTCTTTATTTGTACAATATTTCAGTATTAAAGAATATAGACTTAGTGCTAACCTCTCGGGCAGCGTGACGAGTCTATCTTTCGTCTGACTTCAGTCTTACTTTATCTCTCTCCGAGGTTCCCTCTCGTCTTATATGTATGTTTATACCAAAAACTGCTGACGGGCGACCTTGCCCGTACGCGCCGAATACAATAATACTATAAGGTGTAACCAAACATCCTTCGGTTATTATGGAGTAACGTGACACTGACCTACTTGCCTATATGCACCACACCTCTGGGGCTAATTGAAAGAATTTTATCGAGGTTACTCGAGAAAATTCTGTTTCATCTAAATTTATAATAAAACATTTTATTTTTTTTTCAATTTTATAGTAATAGTTTAGTTACCATAGCCATTCCTGGAGGTGTGCTGGAAGTAGTTATAATTACAATAACAATTTTTAAGCAATTCATTTTACGTACAATCTCTATACGCGCTGTCTAATGTCCCTATACTCTCGTGATGATACGCCATATTTTTGATATACTAATAATTATTTCATTTCAGTTATAGTACTCTATATAAATTACCTTTTACTTAAATTTGTGGACTCTTTCATTTGTCTCATTTATCAATTAATATAAACCCATCTATATATAACCACAATACTAACCATAAATCAATATATAAATATATACATCCACAATAATAATAACTAAGGTCCCTAAAACTGATTATATTCCCATGCCTTTCTAATCGTTGAGAGCTTTTACTTCCATTCTTCTCTACAGATAGCTTCTAAAATTCTCAACATTTCGTCTCGCGCCAATGCCGATCGAATATTTAGATTACTGTAGAGTGTTGCAACATTAGTACATACCGTGTATGATTTATTCTTGGCAGCTTCCAAAATTCTAAGTAACATAGCTAATGGATAGCTGTAGATCGTCGCAACACTATTCCTCCACATTTTTCTTCATTTCTCATTACCATATCCATCTTAACTAAGAAGTGGTCGCTATCTATATATAGCATAAAAAAAATTATGTGTTTCATCTCCTTTTGTTAACGATTCCATCTCGTAACAATTCATTATTATAATTTCACCATAATTCATTAGCAGGGGGCATAATTCATCCCCTGAGCGTCATATACGCATTTTCATTAGTATACTTTTATTGCTCTCTCATTTTACCCATTAGATAATTGTACATTATCTATACCATACTATTTTGGAAAGTATAATCAGTCTTAGCAGTACCTATATTTGATAATGGGCTCAAAGTTTAAACTTTATTAAAAAAAACAATTTTTAAATTTTCATATTTTTGTCCCTTCTGACAACTTCAAATATTCAAGCTTCATCGAGTATAATAAGTTAATTTTCTTATTTGCGTATCTTCAGGTGAGCAACAGTTTACAATTTCTTAACAATTTCTCTGACTTTTATAACTAACACTTGTGATGCCTTATATCAGCAATTTCATTTAAGATAAAAATTGATTACAAGATTTGAATTGATCAAAAAAAATTAAAAATTCCCGAACTAGGTCAATGTCTCAGTAAGATTTAACTAAAAAATAATACATAAATACAAAATATTCATAATAAAAAATTTCTGGCTTCGAAATATTTGACATATATATATATCCATAAATCTTATTTGACCGCAAGACTCCAAATCCATTCAATAAACCAATTCTTTACTTATATAAACAATAGTAATTCCATAGTGAGTCGGTCAATGTCATCAAATTACCCATGTTATCATAATAGCAATGTTATAATAATAATAACGTCAATGTCATCCAATCCATGCTCATTTTAATGCAACCGAAGCGAGTGATTAATTATTTTTCTAACTCTACACTATAAATAAAAAAAAATTTCCCTTAATCTTGAATAAGAATAGTTACAAAAAAAAATAATAATAATTATCCACAATGATTTCAAATACACAAAAAACTTGCTCTTAAACTTAGATTACGATTATTGCATGAAAGACGGAATCCCATAATAAAATTAAATCTAATAATAAAATTAATAATGATAAAATAATAATAGAATACTTAGGTCAGGTCATAACTAATGGTCAGTGTCATACTTTAACTCTAACTAAATGTATAAAAAAATTCATTAACGTATTAACTAATAATACAAAAATTAATGTCTCTTCTTAAAAATAATATTGTCTCTTTTTCTTTCTTCATTTTTAAAAACAATGTCAATTTCACTCCATATTTACACATACTTATACGTCCAAACTCGTTTGTCTCTGCCATTTACACAAAGGGTAGATCCTACCTTAACCTTCTGCAACATCGCGGTTTGTGACTTCCATTCTGCCTGCGTTCACAGCCAGTATACCCATTCCTTCGGTCCTCGTGATGGCCTGGGTCGGCATCTCCGGAACTGCGAACCAACCAGCCTCTATGGACGATGATCATTTCTTCTTCTTCTTCCCATTTTTGTTCACTAACTGTCACCTTCTTCAATTACAACAATACAACTGGCGGGATCGCCATGTAATGCCTGGTCCTGGTGGTTAAATGATGCACAGGTTCATACTATACTTTTAGTCTTTATTTGTACAGTATTTCAGAATATAAGAATATAGACTTAGTGCTAACCTCTCGGGCAGCGTGACGAGTCTATCTTTCGTCTTACTTCAGTCTTACTATATCTCTCTCCGAGGTTCCCTCTCGTCTTATATGTATGTTTATACCAAAAACTGCTGACGGGCGACCTTGCCCGTACGCGCCGAATACAATAATACTATAAGGTGTAACCAAACATCCTTCGGTTATTATGGAGTAACGTGACACTGACCTACTTGCCTACATGCACCACACCATTACTATAATTCATAGTTTGAAATAGAATAAGTAGATATATATATATATATATATATATATATATATATATATATATATATATATATATATATATATATATATATATATATATATATATATATATATGTTCAGAAAGATTTCCGCGGTCGAAAGTATTTGAAAAACTTGGTTCTCGGGATGAACCGCGTAAAAGATTTGAAAAATCTCGTCGTTTCGGCTCCTTTTGCGAAGCCATCTTCAGGAGAATTACAAGGGAAAATAATTCAGATGGCTGTAGAAATAGAAAAACGTACAAATTGTTTGAACACCAGAGATGACAGCCACAGACTCCCAGCAGCATGGAAGCCGCTTCTCAGTGGTCGCCGTGTCACACCCAATCAGAGTGCATCCCGCACTGATACCGTGCGTGAATACTACGTCAATAACTACGTCAATAACTACGTCAATAGAGTACCCGCCCTCCTTCCCTATAAATACGGCCACGCGACGATCGGCCCGTCAGTTGACTCTGAAGAGTAGGCAGGTTGAGACTTCAGAGTTGACAGGAAGCAGTACGGTTAGTGGAGTAGGCAGGTTGAGACCACGCAATCGTATTATTTCCGTTTCCTCCTAATTCGAATCGTGGAGTAGGCAGATTGAGGCCACGATTCCGAATTATTCCCCTTCTAATTCTCCTGAAGATGGCTCCGCAAAAGGAGCCGAACCGTCGAGATTTTTCAAATCTTTTACGCGGTTCATCCCGAGAACCAAGTTTTTCATATATATATATATATATATATATATATATATATATATATATATATATATATATATATATATATATATATATATATATTAATATATATATATATATATATATATATATATATATATATATATATATATATATAAATTATATATATAATATATATATATATATATATATATATATATATATATATATATATATCTATATATATATATATATATAGGTATATATATATATATATATATATATTATATATATATACATATATATATATATATATATATATATATATATATACATATATATATATATATATATATATATATATATATATATATATATATACACACTTAGCTCTTATAAACATAATATTTCGTTCATTGTTGTATGATAAAGGAGTCCTACGACATTCCGATTTACTCATTGTATGTACTGTAGGTATTCTATGCATTCTAAAAATCAAATCCATGTTAATTGCATCAGCGTAGCCCTCCAGGATTTCTTGAGGTACATGTATTTTGATGAAGCCGATGTCTGGATTCTTCTACAATGACAAAAAAATTGGACCGTTAAGAAATATCTTTTCAATACTCTTGTAATGGATACATACTTACATATATATATATATATATATATATATATATATATATATATATATATATATATATATATATATATATATATATATATATATATATATATATATTCTTTTATGAACGAAGAGTTATGTTTACTGAAATTCAGTATATCAACATATTACAACAACTTTTCTCTTCGGACATTTTTTATTAAATTGAAATTAATTTATTACTGATATTCCACAAATATTATGTAGATATATAATAGAGTAATTTCCTAGTAAAACAACGAAAATAGTGAAAGAGTAAAAAACATTATTTATGGAATATTCATGAGTTTCACATTTTTGCTATAGCATAAAATATTTATATATATATATATATATATATATATATATATATATATATATATATATATATATATATATATAAGTTTATTGATATTGGTTTCCAAAACGATCTTTTATTATTCTTCATTATGCCTGAAGCAGACATGTAAGTTTTCAAAATTCTGCTCTAACTACCTCAAAGTGGAATGGACAGTTGTTTAGCGTGATAAGTTGATATTTTACATATGTAGGTGAATGTAGATGCGGTGGTTTTCTTGGACATCCCTACTGCGGTAATTATTTCTCCGTCTGTGATTTCCGTTGATATTACTTAGCTTGCTGAACGTGTTACGGACATGTACCTACAATTTATTGTTGTGGTCTATAAAAAAATAGAAGTGTATATATATATATATATATATATATATATATATATATATATATATATATATATATATATATTTTTCTTTATATATATATATATAGACATATGTTACGGTTAAAGTATTTACTTGGCTAGTATATGAACTAGTTGGATAGTATACAAACTATCCAACTGCCTGGTTATTTCGATTAAAAATCATATTTTCACTAAAATAGCTACGAGTAATGGCTGGTTTGTATACAGCTAGTTTATAAACTATACAAAATTTATCGCTAAAACTCAAACCATAAGGAAATTACACAAATTAGCTAGCATTTTTGGCTAGTTTGTAAACTATCCACATTAGTTGGATAAAGTGTGAACCTGATATTGGTAGTGATAAATAATAACCAACGAGTTGGTTATTATGTATTACTCAACAAACTAATCAATTTTCTTGGGTTAATTTAGTTTAGGATAGTAAAATCCTTAGTCAAAAGTGGTTTCTTTATTGGTACAATGTAAGATTGTTACAAGTACCTATTATTACTTTAGAAAAAGTAAAAGAAATATAACTCAAAAAATACCAGGTGACAAAATATTAACAATAAAATTTGTCAGGACATCAAAACCACCAAACAAAGAACAGTATTATTTGTTGCAGCAAGTTGCACTGTTGTGGCACTTACTATTACACGTATATCCAGACGCAAGACATTTACACTTTTTATTCGCACAACTCTTCTTGCAGTGACATCGCACATATCCTTGGGTTGAACCCGATACTGAAAATTTTCCTGCAGCGCGTCGTAATGTTATTTCGGTGTCCGTCTTGACATTTTCCAACTTTAAAAATTGTTGCTTACATATTTCAAATTCGTTGCGGGAATAGAGCTGTTTAAGGACACCGTGAACAGTTCCAATTCGATAAAATTCATCTTCTACACTCATTATGACGCCCAATATATTTCTATGATCTGACCGACTTCGATCTACATCTGGAATGGGTACTCTCATGGGCATGCCGACAGTTCCTGGTTTAAATTTCTTGCGAGAAGTTTTTTTGTGCTTGCCTTTTTAGATTTTCCTGGCATGAATCCTTTATCGCTTTACTATTGTTTTTATTCTGACAATGGTCACATACGTTTTCTTCAGAACATAATAAGCATTTCTGTTTCAGTAGAGAGCAATGCCATTGCTTGTTCTTTAAATAAAACTGAGGTTTTATTGTTAACTTCGACCGAAACTGGGGTTTCAATGTTATTTTCGGGTAAAACTGAGGTTTCAGTAATAACTTCGAGTAAAATTGGGGTTTCAGTATTATCTGCGAATACAACTTGGCTATGAGTATTATCGGGCAGCAGAACCAGCGTAGCATTTTCAATTGAATCTAAAAGAAATTAGGTTGCATTGTGAAATAATGTAGAAATACTTCATAGATACGTACCAGACAATTGTTGGGCGGCCATTTCCTCTTCAGTGACGGTAGATTTTTCATCGGGTACAAAATTATTCGAAGGATGTGAATCTTTTTCTACCTTATCCTCGGTGTCATTACTAGAAGATAATAATGTTTCCAGTTCTTCTTCTGTACGTATGGATTTAATGTTTGTGATAGAAACAGAGAGGTTATTTAAACCATCTCTACATTTTACACCATATAAAGCTTCATAAGGACTGCATCCAATACCAGAATGAAAGCAGCTACAAAAAACAATGAACTGAGGTGAAACGCAACTTATACAAACACAGAGTTGTATTCACCTATACTTACGCAAACAAAACGGATACAAAATTATGCCGCTGCGCCGTTTTCACAACTGGCAAATGAATTAGAAAAACACAGTTTCTTCCCTTAAATTTCAAAATATTAGCCTACTCACCGATTTTTTTGAAATTGAACAATTTTTAAATCTTCGCTCCATTTTTTCGAGTTATTATCTTTCATCCACGACGCTAACTTGTTCTCTATATCTTGGTTCGCCCTATCCACTGAACCTTGTGATTGTGAATGTCTCGGTTCACCATGCACAATATGGCCACATTCCGACTAATTCCTCAATCACCTAAAAAAATCAAAATGTATTGATTTCGTTTTATTTCATTCATATAAGCAACATTTAGGTAATTTGAAATAATAGACATGGCACTTCAAAATACATGTAAAATTCAAAATCTCAACTTTTTATGGTACCTACACCTAGTAGAGCTAGGACTTTAGCGCAAAGGAGTAAAATCTATTGATGTCAGCTACAACATATCAAAAATACAGAGGGCCAAAATTCCCATAAAAAGTGCCATGTCCTTTCTAGCATGCCTTTTACCCTAATACCCGGTACCTGGTTTGCAAATTCTCGGCCATTGTCGCTCTGCAACACGCAAGGGCTTCCTAAGTCTGCAAATACTTCTAATAGGTGCTCACCTACTTCTTTAGCTTTCTTTGTTTTTAGTGCTCTCAACCTGACGAATTTGGTTAGGTGGTCTTGGTAGACAAAAATAAATTTGTAGTCACCATCTGGTCTAGTTTGTAAGTCGATGACATCGATTTGGCATCGAGAGTTTAAATGATTTGAAACAATTGGTTTAACAACAATTCCCTTTTTAATTTTGTTCCGTTTAAGCTGACAATTTTCACAAGTTTCAATGAACAATTTTACCATTTCCTGTGTTAAGTTTTGATACTTTTCGTTTAATAATTTTGTTGTTGCTTGACGCCCTCCATGCCCAGTTCTCTGATGGACAGCTTTAATCGCATCATAACATTCACTCGAACGTAAAATAATCTTTCCAGATCTGCTATGTAGAATTACATAAGATGATTCAATTCTTTGTAAATCATAAGTATTTATCACATGATAATCATTCTTGTTACTACTGTCAGGTCCAGTTTCGCGTATTCTCTTGATACGTTGCAAAAGTACTATAATCGATATCATGCATTAATTTTGAATTTTTCGACTTTTGGTCGTAAACGTCTAATAATAGGTTTTCAAATTGTTTCTGTTGTTTCATTTCTAATACCCGATACATATTCTTAAACAAATTTCACGAGACACAACTGTAGGTACACCGTCACAACACGCAACACTTGACGAAACATAACCCCACTAAATTACTCAAAGAGAATTGGTTGGCTTATACAATAACAAAATCGCGTTGGTTGGTTTACATGCTAACCAACTCGTTGGTTATTATGTATTACTACCAATATCAGGTTCACACTTTATCCAACTAATGTGGATAATTTACAAACTAGCCAAAAATGCTGGCTAATTTGTGTAATTTCCTTGTGGTTTGAGTTTTAGCGATAAATTTTGTTTAGTTTATAAACAAGCTGGATAGTATACAAACCAGCCATTAGTCGTAGCTATTTTAGTGAAAATATGATTTTATTTTTCACTTGTATATTATACGTTTATTTCACCTTGGATACGGTTGCTATAAACACACTCATTATGCCCTAGGCCATTATGCCCGCATTTGCGGGCATAATGGATTAAAAACGTCCGCTTATTTTACTAGGAGAAATGTAGCAAATTTCATTGATTAAGTACTTCATAATCCTTGTCGTATAAGACACTGGATTTCTCCGGCAATGAATTATTCGCAGCTTTGGCTGCATTTTCTATGATATTCTTGGGTAAATTCATTTTCATTTCCATTATTTCTATAAGACTACACAAAGAAAGCAGGAATGACATTCACTAAATTTGATGACAAAAATATTCACAAACGTCAAACTATCAACAAATGACATGCCTACTATGAGAAGGAAAATGGATAGGAGCAATGAAACGATTTTAAAATCGCTTTTTCATCATAATATAATAATTTTTTCGTGAAAAATAAAATCTTGTATGCACCGCGTGCGTTACTAGATCCTTATGCCCATCGGGCATAAGGATCTAGTTGCCTGAGGGAATGTTTCCCTCAGGGCATAAGGATCTATATAACGCACTTGGTACATAAATAACTATTTCATTAAAATAACTAGGCAGTTGGATAGTTTATATACTAGCCAAGTAAATACTTTAACCGTTACATATATATATATATATATATATATATATATAAATATATATATATATATATATATATATATATACTCATATATATATAAATATATATATATATATATATATACATATATATATATATATATATATATATATATATATATATATATATATATATATATATATATATATATATATATATATATATTATATATATATATATATATATATATATATATATATATATATATATATATATATATATATATATATATATATATATATATATATATATTTATATATATATGAGAATATATATATATATATATATTTATATATATTATATATATATATATATATATATATATATATATATATATAAATATTTATATATATATATATATATATATATTTATATACTAGCTGACCCAGCAAACGTTGTTCTGCCATATAAATTATTTTTATCTATCTTTCTTTTTATTCATCTATCTGCAGATATATCTTTATCTATCTAACTATCTATCTATATATCTGTAACAATCTAACATCATAAAAAAATTAAAATAAAAATTTTGTCAAAAAATCTAATCACTTAGGAGTATGAAAAATATATTACAACCTATTCTCAGACCGACTATTGTTATTTAAGATTGCCATCTTGCAACCCTATTGTGGATCTGTGTATAAAATTTTAAAAAAATGAAAATCGCGATGGAATTTTCATTCTAATTCATGACAAAATAAAAATAAAAATCTTGCCAAAGAAATAAAAAATTATAATCAATAAATGAAAATAGCGGTTGATTGTAGAAGGGTGATAATTTAGGGTTGTGTGTATTTTTGAATGCTGTATCATAAAAAAAAACAGAAAATTTTCTCTGAAAAACAAAAAATTCAATTTAAGGGGATCAGAAATTGATTTTGTCCTATTCTTAGACCTAACCGATATGCACACAAAATTTCTTGAGAATCGGTTGAGCCATTTCGGTGCAGTTTAACAAATGAAAAATAGGGGTTGATTGTAGAAGGGTAAAAATTCAAGGTTGTATGTATTTTTGAATGCTGTATCATAAAAAATAGAAAAAAAAATTTGTCTGAAAAACATAAAATAAAAATTGTGGGGTGGATCACCCTCAACATTTAGGGGGATGAGAAATAAATGTTTGCCAATTCTCAGACCTATCCGATATGCACACAAAATTTCATGAGAATCTGTAATTGCTTCTACTAAGGAAAGGAAAAGTATTCAGTTGAACCTTGAATTGAGAAAAAGCATTCACGATTTTAATTGATAGTGATAGACAATAGAAGAAAGTTTCTTCAAACTGAACGGAAATACTTCTGATGATGAGTTTACAATTCAATACATTAGCAAATAAAATTTTCAAATCGTTGTAATACTTTTGCCTACTCTTTCATTTGCATAAATCAGTGAGGTTGTATTCAGGGGATGAGTATAAGACCAGCACTCGCCTTTGTAATTTTGCGAGCAGTCACTTCATCACACCATAAGAAAACCTCTGTGAATAGCTCATGGCAATTCAGTTAACCCCAGAGTTCAAACCCGGGACCTCCCCTCAATTTTTATTTAGCTTAAATGGACAGCAATAAATCAACATACTGTGAAACTTAGAAAGGAACTCATACTATCTTCTATCTATCTTCTGAACAAATTTGCGACATGTAGCGACCATAGGTTGGTAAGACCTAAGGTTAAAGTAAACGAGAGAATATGGAGGCATATCAAGAGAAAATGGCATCAAAGCTCAGAAACCTATTAGAACATCTGAAAAGCGACAAAATAAATGAAGACGATTTAAGTCTAAAAATAAACAATATTGTAAAAGAAATTCAGAGATATCATTGCATAAAAGCGAAAACTGAAGAAAATAAACTAAGATAAACTACAAAGAATCTTATAAAGGCGAGAAGGTGTATGAGGCATAGCTACGTCGAAAATATACAATTGGACAATTAAATAGAAATATTTTCATGTCCACCAAACAAGACGTCCGAAAATACAATAATCAACTAATAACTCAAGTAATCGAAGAGAAAAAGAACTCAAGAGTGCTGCGGAGGAACCTTACGGAAGGCAGAAAAAAAAAATTCGTAGGCTCGCTGACAGAAACGGCAGTATTAAGACAGGTAGAGCGGATGTTCTTGAAATTATTGAAAAATTTTATACGGAGCTTTATGGAAAAGAGGAGGAACTTGCAAATACAGGGCAGATACCGAAAGTTCAGAACGTTGGATCGGAGTATACAACCATCGACGAAATAACAATTTTGCTTTCGGAAATGAAGAATAACAGATCTCCAGAAGACCACGATATAGCTAACGAGTCGATCAAGGAAGGGGCGAAGCCCTAAAATACGCTACCCACAAGCTCTTCAATTTATGCCTTCCTAAAGGTACAACACCTTCTCAGTGGCCAATTTTTGTTGCCTATCAGTCTGCTTTCTCACGTTTATAAGCTATTCACGAAAATAATAACAACCAACCACGAGAACAAGCTGGTTTCCGCCGCGGATGCGGAACGAACGGCCACTTACGAGTAATGAAAACCTTAATTGAGAAATGCATAGAGTACAATAAACCGCTCATCCTTATGATTCAACCTCTCATATCTATGAAACCGCAACATCATATGTTCGGCTCCACGAAGATACAGGCAACTTCAAAATCGAACGAAGAATTCGCCAGGGTGAGTTGAGGATCAATTATGTGCTTATTCCACAGAGATGATTTCATTTTGAATGCGTTACACTGTGTGTATATATATATATATATATATATATATATATATATATATATATATATATATATATTATATATATATATATATATATATATATATATATATATATATGTACATATATAGGTACATATATAGGTACTTATATATATATATATATATATATATATATATATATATATATATATATATATATATATATATATATATATATATATATTATTATTAGCAACAACAGGCTTGGTGAATCTCAAAAAAGCTCTATTTTATTAAGAAATTGACGTTTTAGCTTTTTGATATAATCGAGTGTTTTTGAGATTCACCAAGCCTGTTATTGCTAATAATTATCGAAAATTTAAAAATAGTTGACAGGCAACAACAATTCAAATGAATATATATATATATATACAGGGTCAGTCAGTTTTTTGTGGCAGGACTTTACTATCTTGGGAAAGACATTTTTTTATGATGAAAATCTTATATAAACAAAGTTTTATATTTTTCTGTTTTCCCTAAGTTTCCTCCTATAATTTTTAAAATAATTGAATGGAATTTGGCACACCCATTTCACTTCAATAGCTCAATATTTGGGGCTATTAAGCATTTTTGAATACCTACAGGGTGATATACTTTTAGGGGTCGTACCCAATTCAACCCTCTCGAACTTTTATGCGTGCCGCCTCTGCTTTCAATAAAACATCAATTTAAATTCTCTCTTTAATTTGGATACTTTTTGCTTTCGAAAACTGCATAGATGTCGAAATAAATGCCAAAAATCAGAAGAAAGTTCCGTTTTTTTCGGTTCATTCAATATTGCTGCGGGCACAGAGCAAGAAAAATTGTGCATTTTGCATTTCAAATACCTACTAACTTACCATCCTAGACACCATATCAAAAATTCAGAACTACCGGACCGTTTGTAAGGTAATCCTCTTCTATTCACTGGACTAAATTGGGTACGGCCCCAATTATCACCCTGTAGGTATTCAAAAATGCTAGATAGCCCCAAATATTAAGTTATTGAAGTGTAATAAGTTAACCACATTTCAATTCATCAGTAACTTTTTTAGTCATTAACTAATAAATGTCAAATAAAGTGTGGTCAAGAAATAAAGTTTCATCACAAATCAATTCTGTTTGGTATTTATTTCGACATCCATGCAGTTTTCGGAAAACATACAAGAGAGCAAAAGTATCCAAAATAAAGAGAAAATTTAAATTGATGTTTCATTGAAAGCAGAGGCGGCACGCATAAAAGTTCGAGAGGGTTGAATTGGGTACGACCCTCAAAAGTGTATCACCCTGTAGGTATTCAAAAATGCTTAATAGCCCTAAATATTGAGTTGTTGAAGTGAAACAGGTGTGCCAAATTTCATTCAATTTTTCTGAAAATTATAGGTGGAAACTTAGAGAAAACAGAAAAATATAAAACTTTGGCACCCTGTATATCAGAAACGAAGCTCCTAAGCATATATGTTTATATAAGATTTTCATCATGAAAAAATGTCTTTCACAAGATGTTAAAGTCCTGCTACAAAAAACTGACTCACCATGTATATATATTTTTATATATATATATATATATATATATATATATATATATATATATATATATATATATATATATATATATATATATATATATATATATATATATATATATATATATATATATATATATATATATATATTTATATATTTATTCGAATTATTGTTGCCTGTGATCTATTTTTAATCTCTTGATAATTATTAGCAATAACAGGCTGGTTGAATCTTAAAAAACTCGATTTTATTAAAAAGTTGACGTTTCACTATGATATTCGTAATTGAAATTTCTTTGACATTTATTAATTTGAAAAAAATTTGAAAACAACAAGGTTGCTTTGTCTTGCTAATTATTTATTATATGCTATTCAGTCTAATATTAACATTCAAAATTGTTATCATTAGATGGTAAGGGAAACCAAAGAAACTTTTACCTACGTAAATGCTTGGCTACGCCGTTCTGATGAGGACCAAAGAGTCCGAAACACGTGTCAACGGCTGCTTCCATATAAACGTGCTATACCATAATTCTACTCCACATCTTCAATGTTTTCCCATGACTAATTTCTTTGTTGTTAGATAAATAGTACCCTATTATTTTTATTTTCAAACATTACGTAGGTAAAAGTTTCTTTGGTTTCCCTTACCATCTAATGATAACAATTTTGAATGTTAATATTAGACTGAATAGCATATAATAAATAATTAGCAAGACAAAGCAACCTTGTTGTTTTCAAATTTTTTTCAAATTAATAAATGTCAAAGAAATTTCAATTACGAATATCAAAGTGAAACGTCAACTTTTTAATAAAATCGAGTTTTTTAAGATTCAACCAGCCTGTTATTGCTAATAATTATCAAGAGATTATATATTTATATATATATATATATATATATATATATATATATATATATATATATATATATATATATATATCTATATATATATAGAAAATAGAATTCTATCGTGTTATCGATACACGTTCGTGGCAATAAAATGAAGTGAACTGGGACATTTATTTGAAACTAATCAAACAAACCTCCTAGCGGAGCTGGTTATACGAGTTCACGAAACACGAAATGCCTGCATATACCTTGGATGGTGTATGTTAGAAACATTAAGTTGTTTATCACAATCAATGGAAATGATAGACAGTCTGTTTCGCCCTTATTTGGGGCTCATCAGTAGCATCCATCCATCGAAAGTGATAACCAACCAAATATTTCTAACGGCGTTATATTTTCCTTCCAGTGGCATATAAATATGACACGGCGCCACCAGTCGGAAACAAATGAACCACATCTTACAGATAGAAGAAAACATTTCGGCAACGAGAACTCGTACATCCTGACACCCGAAGGTGGTTACTATATTCGCTAAGCAAGAGTAAAGTTGATACATCAATTCGATGTAATTCAACATTCACACGCCGCAAGTTCTCGTTGCCGAAGTGTTTTCTTCTATCTGTAAGATGAGGTTCATATGTTTCCGACTGGTGGCGCTGTGTCATATTTATATGCCATATAGTCACTGGAAGGAAAATATAACGCCGTTAGAAATATTTGGTTGGTTATCACTTTCGATGGATGGATGATACTGATGAGCCCCAAATAAGGGCGAAGCAGACTGTCTATCATTTCCATTGATTGTGATAAACAACTTAATGTTTCTAACATACACCATCCAAGGTATATGGAGGCATTTAGATGCTTCGTGAACTCCTATAACCAGCTCCGCTAGGAGGTTTGTTTGATTAGTTTCAAATAAATGTCCTAGTTCACTTCATATATATATATATATATATATATATATATATATATATATATATATATATATATATATATATATATATATATATATATATATATATATATATATATATATATATATATATATATATATATGTATTCGTAACACTGTCATATATTCGAGTTTTGTATTTTTTTTATTGAGAGATAATGTTTTCATAGTTCTTATCGAATAGTGCAATAATAAAATGTTCTTACCGTATGGTAGGAATGCTCCACATGAATATCTCTTGATGTTAAGTAGTCTACGAAATTTGCTAGAGAGTTTCTTTTATTTTCTCTCTCCAAAATTTGTTTTAAGCTATAAACTATCACATAATCTATTCGCCTACCTCCAGAATCAAAATAGAGATCCGGAAAAAAGCGTTCTCTGGTAGACTTTTTGTACATATTTGAGACCGACTTGAATATTTTTGGCAGAACACTTCGAATGAAAATATAAATAATTGTCAAATTATTTCTGTGCGTTTTTCTCGAGTCAGTCACCGAATGAAATGGAAACAGTTCGCCAATTGAATCCGTGAATTTTGCATAACTACTGCGTATTGATAAGTGAATATACCTTTGACGATGTGATATAATCGTTTCGGTGTTTCGCCTCGTGTCAAAATGTAAATGTTTCCATATTGACGATGTTTTGACGTTTGTCAAAAAAAATTGATATATTTTATTCGTTATATAATTGTAACAAATACCACTCGAGCAATCGAAAATAATCGTTTTACTGAACTCGTCACCCGACGTATTTTCTTAAAACATCACTCGAGCTGAACCCTCGTGGATGTTTCGCAATACTTCTCTTGTCTCGGAAGTATAATCGATTATTTTCGATGCTCTTGTGATATTATAACTGATAATTTTTTTCGTATGATTTTCAACTAATCAGAACGATCAATTTAGTTGAGTTACCTTGTATAATTTTGATTATATAACTCATGTATGAATGAGCCAATAGAATCAGTGAATTTTGCATAACGACTGCGTATAGATAAGTGAATATACCCTTGACGACGTGATATAATCGTTTTGGTGTTTCGCCTCGTGTCAAAATGTGAATATTTTCATATTGACGGTGTTTCGACGTTTGTCAAAAAAAATTTATATTTTTTATTCGTTATATAATCGTAAGGAATACCACTCGAGCAATCGAAAATAATCGATTATACTAACCTCGTCACTCGGCGTATTTTTTTAAAACACCACTCGAGCTGCGCTCTCGTGGTGTTTCGCAGAATACGTCTCGTGACTCGGTAGTATAATCGATTATTTTCGATGCTCTTGTGATATTATTACTGATAATACCTGATTATACATAGAGTAGCTTTACCAATTGAAAGCTAACGGGACCGTCAAATTTTGACGTTTATCAATAATGCCCGCCACATACGCTACGGTAGACCGGAGAGGTCTACCTGTGCAAGTATACCTGCGCAGGTATACCGGAGCGTATGTTGGAATAGTATTTACAGGTTTTTGAACCTGCGCAGGCGACCGGAGCAAGATCGAAAATCAATTTTTTCACGGTGTACCTGAGCGTGTGTGGATGTATTCCGGTCGCCTGCGTCATTTTTTTCTATTGTCACACGTCAATGCATGAAAATGGCTCCGTCAGATTTAACAAAAAAGTTATTGACGATTTTATTTGAATATATAGGACTCATCCATGTCTTTGGCAAATAAAAATTCAAGAGTACCATGATAGAGACAAAAAAGAAGCCTCTTATAAATTACTAATAGCAAAATTGAGAGAAATTAAGGCAGATGCGACAAAAGCAACACAAGGCCTATAACATGTTTCAGGAATAATTTCAGATTGGAATTTCAATTCATTCAATAAGTTGACGTGACTATAAATTCGCCTTTTCAATAGCCAAAGCTTACACCATTTTTTTCGCACCCTTTCCACTGTTTTTTCATATTTTTTCTTCAAAATAAACGCTAGGCCTATCAATGCCAGTATGTCATCGTCTTCAATCGATAACATCGGGAAAAGAAATGAAAACTGCTACGGTATACCGGAACGTCCCCACACACGTACACAGACCTGCGCAGGTATACCTGCACAGGTAACCTATCCGGTCTACTGTAGCGTATATGGCGGGCATAACTGTTCAGAAATGAGTCGATTCGAAGATTTTTACTTAATATACTCAACAAATAATCGTATCAAATACAATGCGTACTTCAAAATAAATACGGTTATACATCTCAAACTTCATCAAACTTCATCTCAAACTTCATACTATAATATAAAGTAAAAAAAAAAAGTTTTACTATAGATCATTTTAGGATGACGTCCCAACTGTCAAAACAAATCATCTATGTTCACTTGGCGGGCAGACAAACATTTCGGCCTATGCTTACAGTGTAAAAGTCGTTACAGAGTTTGCAATATATTATTAAAATGCCAATGTTTTGTTTTGTTGTTGAGTGTTCAATGAGATCGGAAAGAGACCAAGTTCGATTCTTCAGGATTCCCACCGCGCTGAAAAACCGTGGAGACTATTTAAATGCCTTGTCAAAACAACGACGTGACTTATGGGTTAGGGCTTCAAAAAGGGGTCCTCTAAGCGAAAGTATGCTGAGAAATGCTAGAATTTGTTCAAGACATTTCCTATTGGGTGAGTATTTTGATTATAATTGAGTTTGGTTCCTTGATTTTTAAAAAAAATATCCTAAAAAAAGGTACAAAAAGAACAACAAAACAATGATGCTAAAAGCTGAATGAAAGTAATGCTCTTATATATTTAGGACAACCAGCCCTACTAGAGAATAAGAATAACCCAGATTGGGTACCCACTCAAAACATGGGATACTTATATAGTTGGTGAAAAAAAAGATGTACAGTCCCTGAATCGACACAAAAGAAGTACAGTGAGGTCAGATGAACGATTCAAAAAGATTAGTAAGTGGTTATTTATGTTCATGATCAAATAACACATATTCTTGTTTCAGGATGTATCACAATAAGCGTGCCAAAGATTGAAATAGTTAATCAATTGTTTAGAGTAAGGTGACTTCTAATTTATGATCACTTTGTATTTTCTTGGAAATAATAAAGCTATTTAAAAACAGATATTGCTTATTTTCAACCCTATGTAATATTGTTGACAAATTAAAAACAGTTAATGTAAAATTATTTATTCATTTTTGACAACAAACTAAATGATTTAAACAAGTCAATGACTTTCGTAGAATGTACAGGCCACTGTGCAAGCCTTTGTGTGCAGAAACAGATTCATTTTCGTTTTCAGCTGGACAAGCTTGTAAACAAAACAACAATGCTGTCACATTACTACAAAATTCCCCCGAACCTGCCATACATGTGCAATGTTCTTTGGAAACAACCCCATCTGATAACGGGATTAGCCAAACCTTGCTTTTTGAGAAAGTCTAATCTGTAACAATGAGAAAGTTATTGATGAAAAATATAATTGTGAAATATAACATTTAGAAATAATAGAATTGTTTGCTATGCCTACCTTTCCAACAACAATGTAGGCAATATCATTCATTTGTCGAGCCAAAACATCTTGGACATACCCAGACTCATAATATTTGTAGGCCAGTAAAGATTTGTAGGTTTTAAGCTGCTGTCCAGTGTAGAAGCTATAACTAAGGATTATATAATTTACCAAATCCATCAAAGATACTGAAGGGATTACTTCCAGATCCTTGGGCAACGGACTTCTCCAAATGAATATGGGTCTATATCTTCTATTATCTCCAATTTCTTGACATAGCGGGCTTTCACATCATCGGTAAGAGTTAAATAATATTCACTACAAGACATAACTCAAGAATTTGTTGAATTTTCATTCTAAAATACTATAAAACTCAAAAAAACAAACAAATACATCTATCAATAACGAGTATCAAATGACAGTAATGACACAATAAAGTTTGTCTGCCCGCCAAGTGAACATAGAGGACCTGTCAAAGTCACGTGACCTAAAATGATCTATAAGAACTTCAAAATAATCAGGTTATACATCTCAAACTTCTTGCACAGTCACAAATCGTGTCAGTTTGACAGAATAATCCTCCCGCTTCGCGGTCGGATCATTAAACTGTCAAACTGACACTCTTTGTGATTATGCAACAAGTTATCGATGTATAACCTGATTATTTTGAAGTACTCATAGTATTACTACTGAATATTTCCCTCCTGTCAAAAATCCCATGTAAATGGAATGCAATTATCGAAAATTACAATGACTATTTCACTAATTCCATTTTTAGTGAGAAAGTTTTCATAGCAACTCTCGTTTCACAGCGATAAAACATGCAAGCCGGCAAAACTTACTAAGTTAGTATTTCATCGATAATATTTTGAAATTTCTCACATGAATCGTTATTTTTTTGACTTTCTAAAATGTGACCATATTACTGTTAGACATATTTTCTCGTGAAATAGTCATGTCGAATACCACTCGAGATGAAATTTAAGCAAGTGAAATTTTTCTCTTGTAACATTCAAGTTTGTTGCTCATGACATTTTGATACAAATGTCATTCGCGAAATTGCCTAAGCAACAAACTTTCATATTACAATCGAGAAATTTTGCCGGCAAAATTTCATCTCTAGTGGTATTATATATGATAATTGCATTGTAAAAAGCGAAAGAGCCCTGCGATAATTGCACTGTAGACCGATAGTTGCATAGTAGCATAGTTTATATTACCGTCTGTTGGGGTAAGATTGGCCCTTTAAGGGTAACATTGGCCCAAAGTTAGAAAAAGTTTTGCTGTGCTGTATTGCAATCATATGATGTGTTATCGACCTAGTTTACCCATTACTGGATAGGTAGCACCACTGGCCCACCTGTTGATGAAGTGGGAGATTAGTTCCATATCTCACCACCACTCCAGTGTTGCTCCATCTTTACTGTGAGAAAGTGGTGAAATTTGTTGTCTCCCAACTTTTACTTGTGAACGCTAATTCTTGAAGAGCTACTAGCAGGTAAGTATATACTAATATTATATATTCAATTGTTTCAAGTATTTTTGGTGTAATAATGCTGTTACCTTTGTTATATACAAAATAATTCGATTTTACTGTTTCATGACATTTTTGGCCCAGAGTTGGGGTAACTTTGGCCCAGTAGGTAAACGATCCCTAAAGATTTGTTTCCACGATTGTTAAAAGAGCTAATGGCAAGTTTGGAAGAAAAGCGAAGAGACAATTTGATGGCTGGATTTGCCAAATGTGGAATCCATCCCTTAAACAAGCAAAGACTACTAGACCGTCTTCCAGAAAACCAGCCCGTGGATAAAGAGTCTATAGGAGAAGCTTTTATGGAACAGTTGGAGAAGAAAAGGGGTGAGTTTTTAACTAAAGATGGCCCGAGAAGAAGGAAGAAAAAATTGCAAGTGCCTGCTGGCAGAGTATTGCATTTGAAGAGGTTGAAGCAGCCATCTCCGAAGCAGCAAACAAACCTTCTACCAGTGCGTCAAAGAAAACACAAGTTTCCAAGAAGAAAAACAAAAAAAGCAAAACTCTTCTTCAGATGAAGATGATGTTGAGATGGTGTTAGAGTCTGATAGGCAAAGCGAAACATTTTCGGATCTGGAAGAAATATTACAGGAAGTAACAGGCATACCTGTTCACAGGCCTAATGATGAAGAAACACCAGTTGCGTTGAAACCTGAAGACTTGGCTATTGATAACTTTGTAGTGGTTAAGTATGATGGAAAGAAATACCCTGGCAAAATTGTTAGTTTATCTGAAGAAGGACCTATAGTTGAATGCATGGAAAAAAGACTCAAGTTTTGGCGCTGGCCAGAAAAACAAGATTGCCTGACTTACGACTGGGTGGATGTTTATAAGAAGATCAATCCTCCAAAAATTGCTTCAAAGAGGAACCAGTTCCATGTGCCAGAACTGGACAACTAGTATGTAAATATATGTATATAAATATGATGTAAACTGATATTTTTTTTTATACAATAACATTTTTTTTTCAATAATATGAAGTCCGTTTCATTTATTCCCATTTCTTATCATTTCATTGATGTTTTTGAAGTAAAAGCAGGTAAAAACACAAACTAATATGTCTGGTGCTAATTTTATCTTGTCTAACTTTAGCCCAACCAATACTAAACATAGGTTTTATATGGTTTGAAAGTATGGGACAAAGTTTCCCCAATTCAAGGCAACTTTGGCCCAAACATTAAAAAAATTCAGTATAATATTGTAAAATGATTGAGGAGTCTCAATATGGTTTTAATTTAATGATATAATGTTTGCTTACACATTAAGATACATTGAAAATTAATATAATCAATGTCAAAAGATATGGAGCTGATAAAAACATAGCTTTAGATTTGGGCCAATCTTACCCCAGCTGACGGTACGGTTTTTGATGACAAGCTAAGAGTTTATGAATTACTAACGTCAGTTTGACAAATTGAACGTTTATTCGGGGGTAATACCACTAGAGCTCAGATTTAGCCGGATTTTGTCTGAACAGATCGAGTTAAATTGCCAATGAAAGTAAGTATAAGAAAACAACCACAAAAAAATATCCGGCTACATCTGAGCTCGCGTGGTATTTGGTACAACAATTCCATGAATTATTGTTAATGCCAAATCAGTGAAAGGATTGAAAGTAACATTAAATTTTTCGAAATACATGGTTTGCAACATTTTCGCGGTTGTGTTCCACATTGTTTTCACCACATATTCTTTATAATCTTTCCCATTCTGTTTCTTCATATTAAAGCCCCAGTCCATCAATATTCCTGCCACATTTTCCACTGACTGTTCGGTTTCCAAATTGAATGAATTTTTGTTGTTTACAAAATTCGCTAAATTGATTCCAAATGGAAGAATAACTTTTTTCTGTATTTTCAGGAGTTGATTTTTCGATCTCCCTTATTATTTCTGCCTCGCTAATATTTCCAAATCTCAACATATTTACTGGAATATTAGGTATTTGTTGTAAAATTCTGTTTTCGACATTTACAATTGTCAAACTGATGCAACGCTTGCTAAACGAATAATTGCTAGCGTTGGTAAGGTAACGTAATTTATCCGATATTTTTATCCACTTGCATTTCTGTTCCTTCCTATTTATTCAATAGCAAACTACGATTTTCGTTCTCTCAAATGGGAATTATTATACATGAGTGGAATTGTCGGGAAAAATACTCCAAATTACACTTGTGCATCAAAATAACCGGATAATTTCGCATTCCGGCGTGTTGTCTTTGAAAAACTGCATTCGGTCATTTTCATATTTTGGAGGAAAGAGCTTCCCTCCTTCGGGCTCTTCCTCCAAAAATGAAAATGAACTAATGCAGTTATTTGACAACACGCTGTCATGCAAAATCATCGATAATTTTGATTTACTCGTGCTATCACTCACGAATATTTTTCTCCTATCAAAAATCCCTTGTAAATGGAATGCAATTATTGAAAATTACAGCGATAATTGCATTGTAGAGAGCGAAAGAGCCCTGCGATAGTTGCACTGTAGACCGATAATAATAGTTCATATGGAATTTATGAATTACTTACGTCAGTTTGACAAGTTGAAATTTTATTCGTGAAATATTCCCTCAAATACTCGTTAATTGCATCGTACGTATCTATGGTTATTCCTTTTTTAAAATCATGTTCCTATTCGGGAAATATTCCCAAGAAATACACTCGTGCATCAAAATAACCGAATAGTTTCGCATTCCAGCGTGTTTTTTTTTTGAAAAACTGCATTTGGTCATTTTCATATTTTCGAGAAAGAGCTGAAAATGAACTCATGCAAGTTTTTCGACCACACGCTGTTATTCAAAATTATCGGTAATTTTGATGCACTTGCGCAATTACTTACGATAATTGTATTGCAGAAAGCAAAAGAGCCGTGCAATAATTGAACTATAGACCGACAATTGCACAGTTCATGTTCATGGTAATTTCATTGTACACTTCGATAACACAGCGGTAATTTATACGTCAGTTTGACAAGTAATGTCAAAAATATTATTCATTGAAAATGTCTAGTGTCGGTCGGGCTTCATTACAAGCTATTGAACAAAATATGTTGGAAAACGAACCAAATAATGCAAAAAAGAACAGAAAATACGTGTGCTGTCAGTTTATGCGCTTCTGTGCTGAGAAAAACTATACTTTGGATGAAAAAACACATATTAGTGTTCTAGCAAAAATATTAACAAACATTCAATATGCGTAAGCAGAATGGCAATGAGTTCGAAGAATTTACGCTTGAAACGATTTGAAAAACGTAACCGCTAAATTACTGATAAAAAAATATTTGACTGAATTCAACATCAATTTTTACCTGTTTACTAATGTTGATTTCGAAGTAGCCAGAGATGAGAAAAATGTCAAGAGGAAACAACTCTAACATATAACACTGTCTGGATAACAAACCAGAGCGCCCTCCCTAAAGAATTTCCCCTGATAAGCTTATGTAATATTATCTAATATATAAAATTCTCCTGTCACGGTGTTAGAAGTTGAACTCCTCCGAAATGGCTCGACCGATTCTCATGAAATTTTGTGTGCATATTGGGTAGGTCTGAGAATTGGCCAACATTTATTTGTCATCCCCCTAAATGTTAAGGGTGGTCCAGCCCTCAATTTTTTTTTCCAGCCAAAAATTTCTGTTCTATTTTTTTTATGGTACAGCATCCAAAAATACATACAACCCTGAATTTTCACCCCTCTACAATCAACCCCTATTTTTTATTTGTTATACTCTGCCGAAATGGCTCGACCGATTCTCATGAAATTTTGTGTGCATATCGGTTAGGTCTGGGAACTGGAACATTTTCCTAAATTTTGAGGGTTAATTTTTGTTTTGTTCTGGCAATATTTTTTTTTGTTATACATCATCAAATGGAAAAACTCTCGGAATAGAAGTACGTTCTAAAGTAACTTCTAGAACGTACTTTTACTCAGAGAGTTTTTCCATTTGATGAATAATCAGCTCAAATGACTGATTTAAAAAGGTTTCTCTGAAGAAAAACTCTTGTTTATAGCAATCTATTGTTTTCATTCAACGAAGTTTCCAAATTATAATAACCATCCCTATTGTACGTATATATATATATATATATATATATATATATATATATATATATATATATATATATATATATATATATATATATATATATATTATGTATTTGCCATGTACAGTTTGCTTATGGTTGATAGGGAGTTGTTAATTTCCTGTATAGTTGATAATTTCAATAATTTTTTAAATTGTGTTCTGTTCCTAAGTTCTTGTCCCCATAGTTTAAAATTGCTTTTTTATATTTTTCGAGTTTGTTGAGAACCTTCTTGATAACTCTAATCATGGAATCTAGAAGTTTTAATGGATATATTCATCCTAATGAGTAGGAAAATAATGTTGAAATATTTTCTAAATATTTTTATGGAGATTATTTCTACTTTCAGTAACTGTGTAATCACAACGAAGTTTTGCAAATCAATCCTTGTGATTTCCAATTCATCATCTATGAACAAGTAGAAATTAATTTTCAAACATTGGGGAAATTGCAGTTACTTCTGTCCAAATAGTCAATTCTCTCAAATTGATGAATATTGGGTTGTCTAAATTATTCAATTGATAGATATTGTTGATGATATTAAGGAAAAAACTGGAAGTTTATGATGAAAATGTCTAATGATCTCAATATAATTGGAGATTGTTTTTATATTTATACTGCTTTCCTCGAAAAACGAAGTTGAATGAGAACGTTAAGAAATTATTGAATAACTCAACACTATTGAACGTTTTTCCAACAGAGCTGCCTATGTACTTTTCGACTTAGAGAGAAATTGATGCCAACATAACATTAGAAAGTAAAATCCTTACCTAATCAGCTCAGTTCAAAAACAGGGAATTTTATTTTCGCCTTTCTTTATTCTTTTGATTTTGTTCGAAAGAAATTTTCTTCAATTTATTATAACATCCTAATAAATGAAAAAAATCTCATATTTTTCAATTCTACAATTTAGTAAAACTGGCGCGTTTCGTTACACTGTATCATCATCAGGTACAGAAAGTAACTGAATCTAAATGTACATAGTGCAATGTTATATAGGAATGGGAAAACATCAGTTGTATAAAAAAACTTGTGAAGAAAAGAACAGAATATTATCGTGAATTTTATTCAAGAAGTGCATTTTATTTAACAGATCAGTAGAAATCCAGCAGAGGAGAATAATCAACTACACTCTGTACATTTATTAAATCGTTCAGATTTCTATGCTGGTTATTTTTCACAAATTTTTCAAGAAAATAACTATCATTTGTATTTTTCTGTCATCTATTAGAAGATGGATGTGTGGAAATTATTGCAAGCTTCCACTAAATTTTTTATATTTATTTAATTTTTTTGATTATAACATTTTGTTACTATCCATCATTAACTATTAACATTTCACATGATACTATTGTAATTTAACTCACAGCTAACATTAAAATATAGACTTTCATATGTTGAGACATACAAATCAGAAATAGTTAATTCTCCTGAATGGCCCTAAAACTTTGTAAAGTACATCATTAGCGAGTATGCCCCTTTCATAACCTAGAAAAAAAGATATATTCAGCTTTTTAAATTCAGGTTCTGTTTGTAACTCACCGTATAGTAATAAACCATATTCATATTAATGTTTGGTTTCATCTTGAAATGGAGAGTTTTGTGAACAAAGGCTTGGAAAAGTTTGAAATCTTTTCTAATTGTTGAATCCATTTCATACCAAGCAAGGTCGTAAACATTTTCTCTCAGTTTCTCACTCTGTGAAGGTGATTTAGGTGATTTAGGTGATCAAAAAGAAAGCTGTGAATTATATTCTCTGAACAAATGTTAATAACTTTTCTTTTTCATGGAATTAGTAATACTTCAATATGACATATTATGTAGTGATCGAAAACAATCGGGAAAGAGTAATTTTTTGTTGAAAAATTAATGATAAAGGTGAAGGAAGATTTTTCAAACTTTCAAAAAGTTTTAAAGCATTCGATAATATTTCATTTCCATTAAACTTGACTTGTTCGGGCGAACTTAACGTAGCTTATTTAAAGAATACAAATTTTTCTAAAGTAAGTGGTACCTACTTAAGATATTTCAAAGTAACCGTGGTATATTTCGTATAAAACTTTTTGAACTGTTCAGAAGATCTCAAAACAATAATAAATATAAACTATCAAGTTACTTACAACAAAAACAAATAATTCACGAATTCACGACTTCAACTTTCATGTCCTAGAAGTTATTCAATTTTTTCTGAAAATTAATGCCTTTGCAGACATTTTTAAAAAAAATCGCAGGGCACTTGTTTTTTTGAATATCAAGTTGTTATTTGGGCTGTGTCTAACTAATTCAACTACAAAAAATAATATCGCCAAATATGCAGGTATGAAATTTTGAAAATTAATCTCGAAAACCAAAATTGGTTCATATTGATTGAAAATTAAAGAAGCACCATTTCTACATTGAAGAATGAGTAACAATATTTCGTAATTAATACAATCACATCAAAGTACTCACAGCGTCTTCTAGGGTTTGTCCTGAATAACACATAACAGCTTCTGCGATCATGAAATACATCAGAAGAATTAAAGCCACTGGATTCTTTTCCTGAAAAGTGTTCAAATTTTGTAGAAACCCAAATAATGAATCAACGTCTTCAAATGCGATATGCATATTCATTTCGTCAATAGGGTTGAAAAAATGAGTAAACTTGTATTATAGTTATAAAGATATCAAGGTTATTATAAGGATAATAACGATATACGACCGAAAGAGTTACCTTTATTGGGATCTGACATGGAGGCGGAGCTTAGGTGATAACGTCAAAACATGGCGTCCCAAAACCAACTTTCAACACTTATTATATGAGATTTCGAAGTTTCTTGAGTTTTTCCTATAATAATGTTAGTTTTGAGTGAAAGTGTGAAGCTTTTTGTAGGTGAAAATTTACTCCAGCGAAAATATAGGCTGTAAAGATCCAAATTCATAAAACAATGTGGAAAAAAAAGAGAATTCGAGGCCTGGTATCGTTAACTTTACTGCTTTTTGCTAATCTATTGATTTAATTTAATTTGAAGTGTAAAATACCTAGTCTAAATCAACTGTATTTGTTTAAGTAATATGAAACTATTAATTCGAGCTATTTTATGCAGGAAGTTTATAATCGGCCAGATATTATGGGCAATTATCAATAAACATATTTCAAAACTATTTTTTGATGATTCTTTATCACACTCTAAAAATTAATCATTTCTGGAGAAATTTGGGCAAAACATGTTGGAAACTTCACGAAAAATATTTATTTAGTAGTATACAAGGATTCAATGAGAAATCATAATGTTTCATATAATCAAATATGGTTTTCACAATAAAATACCATCAACAATCATTCAACTCTTCTTCTTCTTCTTCCCTATTTTAAAACTATGTCTTGTTATCTTCTGTTCATCCAGACTCCTATGATGTGGACGTCCAACTTTCATGCCATCTCTTTGGTGGTCGGCCGGGAGGACGCCTTGAATTTGGCTTTTCGTCTTTTGCCATGGATCATTGCCCATTCTCTCCACGTGATCTCTCCAGTTTCGACGTCTTGACCGTACAAGCCTAACAACATCCTGCACTTAAAGTTCTTCCCGTATAACCTTACTCCTTACTTGGTCCCGCAGTGTTATTCCTTTTATTGTTCGTAGGATTTTCATCTCCGTGCTTCTCATCCTCCTCTTTGTTTTGGAAGTTTCAGCACGGGTTTCTGCTGCGTATGATAGTATTGGCCTAACCGCGGTTCTGTAGATTAGGACTTTGCTTTCTGCTGTTATATGTTTGTTCTTCCATATCATTTCTCTTAGGCATCCAGATATTCGTGACGCTTTATTCACCTGAGTTCGTACTTCATTGTATAGGTTTTTGCAGCTCTATGATTCCACTCCTAAGTATGTACATTGCATAGTTTGTTTTGTCGGCTTGTCATTGACGGCCAGTTTGCATCTGATAGGTTCTCTTGAGATGATCATCGATTCAGTTTTCTCCAGTGATATGGTCATATTGAATTTTGTGGCTGTTGTTTGCAATCTATGCAGTAGGCATTGTAGATCATCTTCATTTTCAGCCATTAAAATAGCATCATCCGCATAGCACAAAATTTTCAATGCTCTCGGCACCATTCTATGTCCTCCATTGGTTTTGTTGACCTCTGCTATTATTTCATTCATAATCAGGTTGAATAGGGTCGGGCTGAGGCTATCTCCTTGGCGAATTCCTGATAGTATGGGTATGTCTTCGGTTAACCGTGTTGAGTTTTTATTCTTGTTTTGTTGTCTTTGTTGAGCTGTTCAATTACTTTGATGAATTTAGGGTCCATTTTGTAGTCCTTCAAAACGTCCGTCAGCCGCACTCGATCGAATGCTTTGGTAAGGCCCACAAAGCAAAGATATACAGGTTCATCAAATGATTTTTCAACAATTTGTCTGTCAATATTGCATCAACTGTTGATCTGTTGTGCCTGAAACCTTGCTGTTCTTCATTGATACTAATTTTTTGGATATTTTTGTTGATATGATTTTTGTCAAGAGTTTACTCACGCTGTTCAGTAATGTTATGGATCTTTAATTTTCGGGATCGTTCTTATTTCCTTTCTTGTATATGGGTATTGTTATGCTTCGTTTCCACTCTTCTGGGGTTTTTTGGCTGGATATTATTTTTCGGAACAACACGGCAAGGGCATTTGCTAAGTCTATGCCACCATTCTTTAGCATTTCATCGCTAATGTCATCGGGTCCAGGTGCTTTCCGGTTCTTAAGTTCCTTCACCATTTCATGAACTTCATTCTGAGTTATTTCTTCTTCATTCACTGTTTCGTCTTGCGCCTCTTGGGGAGTCTGTAGGTGTTCGCAGTCTCCATCCTGGCTCTTATATAAATGCGCCATGAAATATTTCCATTTTTCCGGTGTGATAGAGTTAACTTGTATCTCTTCACAAATATTCTGCCCTCTGTTCCTCACCACCTTCCTGATTTTCTTCTGTCCTCCATATAAGTAATTCTTCATCTCTGCAGGAAATCTTTTCCAATATTCCCTTTTCAAGATCTTCATACTTTCGTTCACCCTGTTTCTAACTGCCTTGTAGCCCTCGTATGCAGTTGCTGTCATCGTGTTTTTGTATTGTAGGAATGCATCTGTTTTTTTTGTTTAGCTAGATGTTTTACGTCGTCTGTGAACCAAGGTTTTAGCTGCTTTCTCCCATTTATATTTTCTCTCCTAACTCCAAGAGCTTCCTTTGTGCTATCAATTATACTTGTCTTGATCTTTCTCCAGATAACCTCGATACTTTCCGCCTCTCTCACATCCATCAACCTCAGCTTTTCTTGTAGTCGTTTTCTATATATTAGTCGTGTGGACTCGTCTCTAAAACCTTCCAGATTATATTTTTCTATGTACGCAGGAGGCTTTTTCTTGGTTGTATGTTTTGCAGATGTTAGTGTTCTCACGTCCAGGATTTGGCTCGGGTGAACCCATCTGTTAGAGATGACAAAATCGATCGTAGAGTTTTGGTTCCTTGTATTGCCAAAGGTGTATTTCTGGTTTTGTTTGTGTTGGAAGAATGTATTGTTAATGCGAAGTTCGTTTTGTGCGCATATTGTCGTGAGCATATCTCCGTTGTCGTTCACAATGTCCTCGTTGAACCTCTGCATGACGCCAGGAATGGCTGCATTTCCTATTCTAGCATTGAGATCACCTATTACGAAGACTTTCGAGTTCCTTGGGTAGGGAGTCTAGTACATCCTGCAATTCATCGAAGAAGCGGCATCTTTCTTCCTTTGGCTTGCTCATGTCTGGTGGGTATACACTCATAATATTTAAATCTTCTAGTCCCAAATTTAATGTGATATACATGATGTTGCTGTTCATATATTTGGCTTCACCAATGTTATCTTGTAATCTATTATGTATCAACACTCCCACTCCGGCCTGTGCTCTCTGATCCTTGTCCCTTCCACTATAGAACAGTAAGTATCATGATATTTCATGTTGCCTTTCTTCTTCGTTTCAGACAATGCGCATATGTCGATATTGTGTTTATGAAGTTCCATAAGAACTTCCTGGTCTCTATTGATCCATGACGTTATGTTCCATTACCCAATACGCATCATCCGAGATTTCCACAATCGTTTTTTCCATTTCCTTGCCGTATCGTTTTTCCGTGAATTCTGTCCATGTTCCGAGGCCTGATTAACAGTTCTTTGAGCGATTATCATTTTTACAATGGCTATGCTAGCCTCACCCATAAACCCTCCTCCTTTATCCGGGCTTGAGACCGGAAACGACAGCCGCCAGGCTACTCAATGCACGAAGCGACTGCCGCAGGCGGAGTAATTCAACTCAAGATGTATTTATAATGAATATACAAAGAAAAACTTTTTCATTCCGTGTGTATTCTTCTTATAAGTAAATAACTTCAATCTAATAAGCATCATATACATGAATTTCTTACTCCATCATTTCACTTAATCTTTCATGAATCTGTCATCTTCTGAGATCGGAGAAGACATATTTATCGTTCGACATATCACTGTAAAAATTTCTTCTAATATTACCAATAAATTTCCAGGCAACACAGATCCAACAATTTTAAATGTTTTGGCTGCAGCATCTGGAATTTTCATTAACAAAGGGAACTAATCTAAGATTCAATCATAGGACTTAATTTTCTGGATGGATGTAATTTTCTTCTGTAAAATGTCTTGCTGAATCTACGTTTTGCAAAATTAACACTTTTCATCATACACCTTTTGCGACCTCATTTGTAAGAAATCAAAAACTTGTCATGCAATTGCATATATTGACGTTGGAAATAAGAACTTCATCCATCTGAACGCCAGAATTCGCCAGCTGACATGTCAGATCCCAATAATACCCATGATGCCTTTAACAGTTAATGTCGGATAAATACTCTTTCAAACACATTTCATTTGAAAAATATCGAATTCAAAACAAATCAGGTAGGTACTGGCATTTAAAATAAAATCATGAAAAATATACAAGTTGACCATGGTCAATTTAATATATTACATAAAGTAAACAAGAAAAATTATTCAATAATTTAAAAAATTTATCAAACAACTTTACAAGGGAGGTGGTTATAATATGTATTCCTCCACGTGAATTTTACTATAAATGAAACAAGCATTTACCTGAAGAAATACACGGTAACTATGGTGGTGAGTTGTTATTTGTCAATAAGACACCACATAAAAATAAAAAAAGGCAAAAGGCAAAAAGGAAAATGATGGTCATAGCGCTGGTACCGGCGGCTCAATCGCGTGGGCGTTAATCGAACGAGTCGGATAAATAACGAGTGTCGAACGATTTGTAATTTTTTTTCGCCAAACGATTTGTACCAGTATTGAATTTAAATTTTTGGAAAGTATTTGACAAAATGTGAGCGTTATTATTTTTCCCATACTTCTAGTAGGAGGAAAAAGTGCTGCCAACCTTGAAATACTTATTTATTTGACACGTTTCAGAAATACGATTGTGAAATCATTTTTCACATCATTGTATGCTCTTCATTTGAATGCAATTGGACCTAAAAAAAATTATTACAGATTGTAACTATGTAACCAGATGTGACTTACAGCCCGCCATACCGACGCGAATACATTAATTTAAATGAAACAATTCAGCCATTTGTACCAGGCTAATTTTTGCATAGCAGTTCGACTCATCGTCGAGTAGCCATTCACGAAAATCACCTTGCCATACTTTTCTGACAGTTCCCAATGGCCGCCATACCACTGCAAGGAGTAATTTTTTTTCGTCAAACGATTTGTACCACCCTGAAACTGAAACACAGTTCTCTGTATGATCATAAATAGAAGTCTGATAATGCCATACCTGTGGGAGGTGGCGAATGTGAACAATATTTTTTTAAAACCCTAAGATTTAATTCGTATTTCGAACGATTTGTACCAGTATGGCACTAATTTTTCCTGTAAGTTTGAGGTTTAATGAATATAAATACAAAGTTTCAAATACCTAGGTGGCGGCAATCTTGTTTTATAAGCAGATGTTATGTTGTATAATATTCTGCAGCTGTCACCGAGTATGACAGTCTTCCGCGTCATAGTTACAGTATGGGATAATTATTTAGGTTGAATTTCATCCAAATGTACCGAATACAATGATGCCATACTGTAACAAATGATTTTATGTCTTGTACTTTAAAAACGTGTCGAAAAATCAGGTTTTTCAAGTATGGCGCCACTTTTTCCCTCTACTAGCAGTATGACAAATTATAATAATGGTCGCATCGTATCGTATAGTTTCCAAAAATCTAAATGGCATACAGGTACAAATCGTCAAACTTTTTTTGTCACCTTTTAGCTCAAGTCCGACAGTCGTCCGCCCCATGGTTACAATCTGTAATAATTTTTTTTAGGTACAATTGCATCCAAATGAAGAGAATATAATGATGCCATGATGTAAAAAATGATTTTACAATCGTATTTCTGAAACGTGTCAAATAAATAAGTATTTCAAGGATGGCAGCACCTTTTCCTCCTACTAGAAGTATGGGAAAAATAATAACCGTCACATTTTGTCGAATACTTTCCAAAAATTTAAATTCAATACTGGTACAAATCGTTTGGCGAAAAAAAATTACTGCTTTGCAGTTGTATGGCCGCCATTGGGAACTGTCGGAAAAGTATGGCAAGGTGATTTTCGTGAATGTCTACTCAAGCTATGCAAAAATTAGGATGGCACAAATGGTTGAATTGTTTTATTTAAATTAATGTGTTCGCGTCGGTATGGCGGCCTGTGAGTCACACCCGAGAAGTATGGCATTACGCTACCGCCTACTTCTTTTTTTTTCGACTATCTGAAAATACAAGCATTTTTGTGGAACAAATCGTTCGACACTCCCGGTCTTAAATACCAATCTCCCCAGAATATTTTATTGAAAGCTGCCAGAAAAAACTACGCGGATTTACGAGAAAGAATATCTCTATTTTGAGGCCTGACTGGCGTAACCGTTTTGATGTCTTGTTTTCAAGATTTGTCAAACTCATATTCTACAAATTCCCTTTAGACAAAGTTCTCGATATTACGTAAAGAACTGATAGTTCATTAGAAGATAAGAAGCAATAAAAAGTTGATTACTGTGCAATAGTTCCTAAAGCAAATTGGGAAAAATTATCAGCCTAGTTTTTTCTGGCACAAGCGCATGAACCGCTTTAGCAGCTTTCACTGAAGTTCCTTGAGAAGATTAGTATTTCCTATACTTCGAACATTTCAATGCGTGAATCGCAGAATTATTTTTACATGCTATATATTTTTGAACAAAATGAAATTCCTAGTAAGTGCGTTATTTTTCTTAAATTACGCCCTAGTGTAATATATCGAATTCAATTGACTTTGACATCATTTCATTATCTGTCAAATAATATACCAGTCGGACATCAAAGTTGCAATCGACCTTCTCCTTTATAACAATGAAAATTCTCGGACGAGTTCAATATATGTCCAACTTGACTTCACCGAACGATATCGTTTTTTTTAACCTAATTAACTCATCTAAAATTTATTGAAATGAAGATTCTCATCGCACGTTATACACCAGAAGTTTCCGAATGAAAGATAGACCTGAAAATGTGTCAGACATGCGACAGAGACGATAGAGACGACTGACTGCTAATACCTACGACTGATTCGTTACTGGGCGAGCGCGTCGGCTGTATTCGTATATGAGTATCGTTGTTATTTTTTCAATAGAGAACGCAGAATCAGATTTCATTATCAATTTTTTCGATATCTTGATCCGTTTTGAGGTTATATCCTAGGCTTAATGTTTAGGTGATAGTTAGAAAAACTTCAGGTGATACATCATTTTATCAAAATATTGAATTTTTATCTAAGCTGTTAATGCTAAATTTGAATGCGCTCTTCGAATATCTTAACAAAAATATTGTATATCTAAATACCAAAGCAATTTCATATTCCAGTAATCCAATTAATATAGCCACCAGTCCGTTTTGAGTGGGTGCATATGTCATGCCAACAATGTTGTTGACGTCTTTTGACAACCTGAAAATGAATAATTTTATTGTCTTAAAAAAAATCATTGAAAGTATTTCGTTATCATGAGTATAACGTGTGAAATTCAGTCCTACTAAAGCGTTTCTCAAGCTTTCGGTATTCGCATGTCCCTCACACTGCACCAGCTTTTATGCTTTTATGCCACACCCTATTTCACTCTACGTGAATTTTTTACACATTAATTACAATTTATTACACCTATTCCCAAATTTATTACAGTTGCAGACCTCAAGGTATGAGGGTGTGGTGTAGAATTAGTCTAAAACTGCACCACACTTATAACATATTGATTATTTTTGATTCAGAAATTTTCTGTCTTTAATTACAATTGATTATAATTGATTTTAATTAATTAAAATCATTCCCGGCCTCATTACAATTCCACAAGTCCAAAAAGTAGTTAGCGCATCGAAAATATATGACAATAATACATAAACTTGAGGATATTCATTTATTACAATAGCCCACTTCGTTTAATAGATAGGTACTAGAAATGTTCAGCAGGGTTGAAAAAGTAATGAACAAGCTGCAGGTAAGTGGGCTAGTGTGATTATCGATTATAATTTTAACGAGACAAAAAAACATAAAATTTTCGGCAATATGTTAGAAATACAGGGTTTTCATTTTATCACAATAGCCCACTCAGTTTTATCGATACAAGAAATCGTCAGCAGTATCAAAAAAATAATGAAAAAGAAGCTGCAAGTGAGTGGAGTAGTGTGATAATTAATAAGAATTTTCAAGAGACAAAAAATCAAAGAATTTTCGAAAATATGAAAGAAATACAAAGTTTTCAATTCATAACAACAGCCCACTCGGTTTTATCGATACTAAAAATGGTCAGCAGGATTTAAGAAATATAGTTAAGAAGCTGCAAATGAGTGGGGTAGTGTGATAATTGATAAGAATTTTCATTAGATAAAAAATAAATTGTAGAATTATCGAAAGTATGATAGAAATACAGGGTTTTGAATTCATTACAATAGCCCACTCAGTTTTATAATACAAGAAATGGTCAGCAGGATTGAAAAAATAATAACAAAGAAACTGCAAGTGAGTAGAGTACCTAGTGTGCTAATTGATTAGAATTTTCACAAGACAAAAAAGTCATAGAATTTTCGAAAATATGACCGAAATACAGGGTTTTCAATTCATTACAATAGCCGACTCGGTTTTATCGATACAGAAAATGGTCAGCAGGATTAAAAAAATAATAACAGAGAAGCTGCAAGTGAGTGTTGTAGGGTTATTATTCACAAGATTTGTGAATAATATGAGATACAAACACAAGTGGTAAGTTCGCAGCTGTGCAAATATATAAGCGCACCCTTTAACGAAAAGATGTCCAGGAGGCTCTTGCTGCCCATTTAATTTATCGATAAAACCGAGCGGGATATTGTAATAAATTTAAAACCCAGTACTTTATATATTATCATTATTTTATATTTTCAATAATTCTATAATTTCTTGTATCGTGAAAATTCTTTTCAATTATAACAGTAACCCACTCAACTGTAGTTTTTTTGCTATTAGTTTTTCAATTCTCCTGACAATTTCTTGTACCGATAAAACCAAGTGGGCTATTGTAATAAATTGAAAACTCTGTCTCGTGAAAATTCTTATCAGTTATTACACTACCCGCACACTTGCAGCTTCTTTTCTATTATTTTTTTAATCCTGCTAACCATTTTGTGTATCGATGAAACCGAGTGGACTATTGTAATAAATTGAAAACCCTGTACTTAAATAATATTTTCAATAATTCTATAATTTTTTGTCTCGTGAAAATTCTTATCAATTTGTACACTACCCCACTGACTTGCAGCTTTTTTGCTATTATTATTTTAATCCAGCTGACCAATTTTTGTATCGATAAAACCGAGTGTGGTATTGTGAAAAATTTAAATTTGTGGAAAATTCTTATCAATTATTACACAACTCCACTCACTTGAAGTTTCTTTGATATTATTTTCCCAATCCTGCTAACCGTTTTTTGTATGGATAAAAACGAGTGGACTATTGTTATGAGTTGAAAACACTGTATTTCTATGTTATTTTCGATAATTCCATAATTTTTTGTCTCGTGAAAATTCTTATCGTTTATTACACTACCCCACTCATTTGCAGCATCTTTACTATTATTTTTTTTTTGGCCATTTCTTGTATTGATAAAACCGATTGGGCTAGTGTGATAAATTTCTATCATATTTTCGAAAATTTATACAATCAATTATACACTATCCCTTCCACCTGCAGTTTCTTTGTTATTATTTTTTCATTCCTCCTGATCGTTTCTTGTACCGATAAAAACCAACTGGGCTGTTGAGATAATTTTATAATTTTTTGCCTCGTAAAAATTCTTATCAACAATATTAATTGTGGAATCGTAAGGAGGCCGGAATTAGTTGTAATTAATTGTAATTAATCACAGAAAAGTTTTGGATGAAAAATAATTAAAAAAGTATAAGCGTGGTGCAGCTTTAGACTTATTCTACACCACACCCTCATAACTTGAGTTCTGCAATTGTAATGAATTTGAGAATAGGTGTAATAAAATGTAATTCATGTGTAAAAAATTCACCTTGAGTAAAATAAGGTGTGGGGTATAAAAGCTGGTGCACCGTGATATCGTGGGTATCGCGGCAAAATTGTCCATCATAATTTGTCCCCCATGCATACAATAAAATATAAACACTAATAATGTGTTTCGGTTCTTAATCTAAAAAATGGTTTGTTTTGTATGTGTGTGTCTACTTTCCTTACACTCATTTAGTCAGTTTTTTTTTTTAATAATAGCTTCTCTTGGATATGCTCGTCCCCCCCTTTAGTGTGCTTGCGCCCTCCTATGGAACGTGCCACACAGGTTGAGAATCGCTGTATCAGTGAATTTATAATTGAAATACAGCTCAACGAAATATAATTAAGGCCATTTTTTGTTTCGTTCACTTTTCCGAACTTAACAACTAGAAACTGGTTTTTGACACTAAACACAGTGAATCTGATCATAAAAGAAGTTACGATAGGGAAAAAACAGGTTCGACATGTTCATCATACCTATTGGAACATAATCATAGCTTCAATAATAAATTGGAAATAATATATGCAGAGAAGAAAAGCTATAAATTTAATTCATTTGAAGCCCTAATATAATTTTCAGAAAAAAATAACAAAAAAAGTAAATAACACTAGCGAAGAATTCGGACTGTCGCTAAATGTAAAAAAGACTAGGTTCATGATATTATCCAAAACAACACAAAATAACGCCCAAATCATAGTAAATAACCAAGCCATAGAAAGAGTCAAGAGGTATAAATATCTAGGTACCACTGTAAACGAAAACAACGAGTGAACTGAAGAAATCAAAACCAGGATAGCACAGGCGAGAGCAACATTTATGAAAATGAAAAGGGTGTTTTGCAGCAGTGACCTCTGCCTGGATTTAAACATCAGGTTGGTGAGATGCTATGTGCTATCGGTACTATTCTATGGAGTAGAGGCATAGACCCTTAAGGGGATAGAAATGAAAAGGTTGGAGGCCTTCGTGCTATGGATGTACCGCAGAATGCTGAAGATAAAATGGACCGATAGAATAACGAATTTGGAACTCATGAGAAGAATGAGAAAGGATGAAGAGATTACTCATACAGTAAAAGAACGCAAACTGCAGCATTTGAGACATGTGATGAGGGGAGAAAAATACCACATACTGCGACTCATAATGCAGGGAAAAATACAAGGACGGTGAAGTATGGGGAAGAGACGCCATTCTTGGTTGCGAAATTTGCGAGACTGGTTCAACTGCACCACAAATCAGCTATTCCGATCAGCTGTATCACGAATACGTATATCCTTGATGATTGCCAACCTTCGCAACGAAGACGGCACTTAAAGAAGAAGAAGAAGAAGCCCTTGAAATCAACATTAGAAAAATTTCCAATAATTTATTGAATAATCAATTAAATTTGAATAATTCACTCTGTTAAATTTATTTTAGAGACGTATTGAATCTTTTCACCTGTTACGTTTACTGACTTTAATACTTTTATCTACCTGCCAGTAGATCCATCTGTAAAGCTGGTTCGAATTACTCGCCTGAAGAAGCCACTGTGTTTGGTGAAACTATTGCAATGTTTAACAAAATATAGTAGAAATCAAAAACCCAAGTTTTACTAACATTATGTTCATCAATTTTCATCAATTGGTTAGAAAGAATTGTACTCACGAAACTATTTCTGCATAATATTTTATGCAAATTCTCAATTTTGCCTTTGTCAATTCTTTGTTTATATCCATGAAGTTGATCTCTGTCATCATTTCTGACAGATGTTCAATTCGATTCACCATCAGTTCGATGAATGCATACATTGAAATAACCACAGTGCCAATCCTAGGCGCAAAACGGAACCAAAACAATAGATTACAAAGGAAAATCATCTGTTTCACTGGAAACATATCTAAATAGTTTGGTATCCATGCGGGGCAAGCTAAGCCTCTGATATATCCATGCATTATTTGCCCATTTGAATTTTTCTTCGTCAAGCAATCGGTTTCCCAGAAACACCAAAATGGAAGAGTACAAAAAGCAAGTAGGATGGTATAATAATAAATTACATGCGTAATTTTATCGATTCTTTCATTCAGTTCTCTCAAGTTTCTCGGTATTCCATATTTTTGTATGGCGAATTCCTCTCTGACTCTAAGAAGTTCGTTACCTTTATAAAAATATAATACTGAACACGTCGCGAACATCGTGAAATTAGTCAGGAAGAAAGAACCAATGATCAGATCTGACAGACTGCCCCCTGCAAAATTATTTGAGTCAATTGGTTATTACATTACTTTTCATGTAAACGTTTGTTTGTATTCCAAATGAGTACTAGTTGTTTTACTAATTAAAATTTCATTTGTTTCAATTGTTTTTTGGTTATGTGATCTACTTTTATGTATGCGATATTCCACTAGTTTTATGTGGAATCAAAGGTAAAGAAATACACTCTTTTCTTAATTATTCATCCTGTTTTTTGTAATTTTTTGTATGGATTGTTTCAAGAAAATCTCATGTAGATAACACTCAGTTATATTCACGTTAATTAACCTTTTTAAAGAGTATCTCGTGATTGAGCTCACCTGATATGGTTTTATAAATATGTCCTAGAAGTCCTAATTGAATCGGAGCAAACAACGCGATTATTGGTAATGCACCTTTGATACAAAAAATAAGAGTAAAATTTTGCCCATCTTCGGGCCAACACCGAATCGTTCTCATATATTTCTCTACCGCTTTCAAAGTTTTATCTTCATTCTCCATCATGTCTGTTTCACCAATGTCGAATCTTTCATTCTGAAATGGTTCTCCTAACGATGGAGTAGCCTAATGATTTGGGTAGGTAATTGAATTTGTGAGTAAGCTGGAATGATAGATACGTAACTAATCTATCATTTCAGCCTGTACCACCTCTGGAAAAAAAGAATGCGAAATAGGGTGCTACTATTAAATTGCTTCAGAAGAGAATTGCGGGAATATATATATATATATATATATATATATATATATATATATATAAATACAATATATATATTATATATATATATATATATATATATATATATATATATATATATATATATATATATATATATATATATATATATATATATATATATATATATATATATATATATATATATACATACATATATATATATATATATATATATATATATATATATATATATATATATATATATATATATATATATATATATATATATATATATATATATATATATATATATATATATATATATATATTATATATATATATATATATATATATATATATATATATATATATGTATATATATATATATATATATATATATATATATATATATATATATATATATATATATATTCATATATATATATATATATATATATATATATATATATATATATATATATATATATATATATATATATATATATATATATATATATATATATATATATATATATATATATATATATATATATATATATATATATATTTATATATATATATATATATATATATATATATATATATATATTCATATATATATATATATATATATATATATATATATATATACAGGTTATCCTAATTGCCACTATCTCGGTAACTATAATAACTACAAGGTTGGTTAAATTAGATAAAATGTGCAGTTTTTGGAGAAAACTGACAATCCGTTTCTATCTCGAGCTACGGGGGTTTTCCGAAAAATTGCTCAAACCTATTTGATAGAATATCTCAAAAAGTTTAATTTTTACAAAAAATTTGTGAGGAAGAAAATTTTTGCATTTTAGACGTTCTTCAAGCTGGTATTTTTTAAGGAAATTTGGTTCATTTAGTTTTCGAGATATCACATTCAACTTTGTTTTCTAAATACGGACCTGCATTTTTCATTCCAAATTTTGAAAAAACTTTTTTTTTTCTATTTCAACGATGTATCACATGTCCATATTCGTTTGCATTTGAATGGTAAAAAACTATAAGTTTAATCATAGAGTAAAGAGAAACAATTGCTTATAAAAGCCTATGATCCGTAATACATGTGTCGTATCAAAGTAAGTTTAAACCAAAATAAAGTGTTTTCTAATGGTGAAATATTAGATTTATTTTTTTGTTAGGCAAAAGGATTTCGAAGTGCTGAAAGAGCCCTTCAAATGTATCAAAATTCTTACTCAGAAAGGCGCTTATCGAATCGAATAATTTTTACAAGGCTAGAGCAAAATTTGCTACTATACGGATCATTTAATAATCCTTCAAAATGAGGAACAACTGTAACGGCAGAGAATGTGGAAGATGAAACAAATGCATTAGGTATGTATCATCCTCTTTGAATTTTGGCAAAAGTAATTTTAAAAAATAAGGAAGTTTCACAGTTTATTACATAACTTGAATTTAATTAAATGGTTAAAAGTTTGAATGTTTAAAAACTTAATAAACATTTTCTTTCATTACACTCTGCAACAGTCTGTTTATGTTATTAAAATAGGCAATTGTTTTATTCGTAGTCTAAGCCACCTCTGATGATCTCATTTTTTTAAAACTCAATACAACTTGAATTTTGACTTTTAATCATTAAAACGCAATCAAATATGCACATGTTGAAATCAGAAAATATGGTATTAAAAATACAGGTCCGTATTTAAAATGAGTAAGTTGATGGTAATATCTCGAAAACTAGACGAACCAAATTTCTTCAAAAAATACAAAATTGGAGAACGTCTAAGATGCATAATTTTTTTCTTATATATATATATATATATATATATATATATATATATATATATATATACATGTATATATGAAGGTGCGAATTCGCGGTCTTCCTTGCTTATGTGAACAACAGCTGTTGACACTTGTTTCGGACTTCAACAGATCGGCAAAGCCAAGTATAGATTAGAAAACTTGGAAGTGACAACAAAAATATCCAATACCTGGCTACCAAGTATCGGTTATCTAGTCTAGAACCAAGTTCTATTTAGAGAATTTTTACATTTGAGGAATTAATAGCTCGGACTCCTGATTTGAAAACAGTTTTCCATTGAAAATTATCATTTATCTCATGAAGAGGATGAAAATAATGTTTTCAATATTTTCGTAATGTCACGGCCACCATTTCAAATTATAAAAAGTGTGCATTTATGAAGAAGTCATATCGTTTTTATTTCGAATCCGTCATCTGTGGAAACTCACAAATTATTTCGAAAAAATTGGGAACATTTCAGTTATATAGTCAACTTTCACAAATCGATGAATATTCATTTGTCTAAATTATTCAATTGATAGATGTTCTAAATGATATTGTAAAAGAAAGCGGATCCTAATGATGAAAATGTCTTATGATTTTAATATAATAGCGATTTTATTAACATGTTTATTGCTTTCCTCGAAAAACGACTATACGTTGAATGAGAACGTGAAAAAAATTGTTGAATAACCTGACACGATTGAACATTTTTCTAATGGAGCTGACTATGTAATTTTCAACTTAGAGAAAAATTAATGCCAACATAACATTAGAGAATTGAATTCTCTATGAGGCTATTCCCCTCAAAAACAGACCAATTTATTTACGCCTTTTTTCATTCTTCTGATTTTGTTAGAAAGAATTTTTTTTGATTTATCATAACATCCTAATACATAAAAAATATCACACATTTTAGTTCTGCAATTCTTAGTTCATCAAGTAAAAAAAGCAACTAAATCTAAATGTAGGTACGGCAATATTCGCTTCACGCAAGCTGTGTGCAGTATATGAAAGCGGGAAAATTTCCAGGTCTGGATGGCATCAGCACAGAAGTGGTTGAAATAATTATGAGAAGGAAACCAGAACTTTCACTGGGGATGTTCAACAACCTTATTGAGAGGCAGAAGTCACCGAAAGAGTGGAAGGAGGCAAGGCTCGTTTTGATCCCGACGCGAGGCAAACCATTGAAAGACCCGTCATCATATCGACCAATATGCCTGACTATTGTCATGGGTGAGGCCCAAGAACGGCTTATACTTAACAGGATAATAGCAGAAAAGAATGAGAAGGGGATAATCTCCGATACACAGCATGGATTTAGATCGAGGTTCTCCACTGTGAGCGCAATTCTCCAACTTCAATCGATAGTCTAGAACGAAATGGTGCATTCTTGTGTTCATCGATGTGAAAAACCCCTTTAGTAGGGCTCGATGGAGCGCAATAATGTCCCACGAATGCAGCATGGTAGTTCCACATGGATCAGTTCTGGGCCCCACCTTGTGGAACGTTATGTATGATGGATGGAGTGTTTAGGCTATAGTTTACAGAAGGTGTGCACCCTTTAGCCTATGCAGTCGACCTGGTGCTCATTGTGGAGGCCGATAGTAGGGAACATGGCATGAGCATGCGCCTAATTCCGCTCCTCATGCTACAGAAGTGGCGATAAAATCAAGAATTCTCTGAATAACTAGAGAACCTCATGACGATTAACTGGGTAGGTTTTAGTGGGTAGTATGCAAAATGAGCCCCACACTCTTAGTGTGAATATAGACAAATTTTGCCGTTTACTTTTTGTCACGTATTAATTACGATGGTAACCACAACCCACAACATACGCGATGCTTGTTAAAAATCAAAAATAATTAGTTGTCAAGATATTTCAATAGTATGCGATTCCGACTTTTATTTTGTTACCAAAATAGGATACAGTGTATATTTGTGTTAAAAGTGACTTTATTCTGTTCGTGTTCTGTTCTGTTCTCCACTCACAAAATAAAGTATCAATTTTAACACTAATATCATAAATATTGTATTTTGTTTTTGTAATAATGAAAAGAGATACCTATAGAACATTATTCATGCAATCATTGTTTGAATTATTTCGTGATATGAAAGTTTAACACTACTCATTTTCCTGAATTCAAGATCAATCTTCATATACTGATTCCTTTCTAGAAGTAAGTATTTCAACCAATATCATTCATTTTAGTTATATTATGATGATTATATAACTCATGTGTGAATGAGCCAATAGAATCCGTGAATTTTGCATAACGACTGCGTATAGATAAGTGAATATACCCTTGACGACGTGATATAATCGTTTTGATGTTTCGCCTCGTGTCAAATTGTATGAATATTTTCATATTGACGGTGTTTTGACGTTTGTCAAAAAAAATTAATATTTTTTATTCGTTATATAATCGTAACGAATACCACTCGAGCAATCGAAAATAATCGATTATACTGACCTCCCCACTCGGAGTATTTTTTTAAAACACCACTCGAGCTGCGCTCTCGTGGTGTTTCGCAAACTACGTCTCGTGACTCGGTAGTATAATCGATTATTTTCGATGCTCTTGTGATATTATTACTGATTATTTTTTGACGTTTCTTAAAACCAATGAAATGCTTCTTTATTTGTCGAAAGAGTAAGTTTTAACCAATGATGTCCATATTATAGTGGGAATAAATCTTTTGTGATTATTCTCGGGAATAATCACTGTAGCTTTTATTTGCTCAGCAAGTGTCAGATAGTTGTCAAAATAATCACCTAATTGTGTCAACGCGATATATAAAATGGATGAAAATCATCGGTTTAGTACCTTTTCTGATGCAGAAATAACAAAAAACATTTTAGAAACTACTTCGAAAAACAATCTAATAAGTAATCAGTCTATATGGAGACAATTTAAGACCTTCACCAAAGAAAGAAATTATATTCTGGATCAATCTACTACAACAGCTACTCTGGCATTGATTTTGAAAGATTGGGCTTATAACATGAAAAGAAAGGACGGAAATGATTATAAAGAAGCAGTAATAAAGACAATGTGGTATAAAACAGCAAAATTAGTTCAAGAACTTTACTTTAATAAGTATAACAGGTCATTTGATCCTTTCAATGATATATAATTCAAAAATTCTCGAGATGCAAGAGATGCAAAAAGAAAAATTTTACAAAAACATCCTGAAAAGCACAAACAAAGTTCGGTGGCACTTTCTAATACAGAATTGTTGAATCAAAAAATAATCTAGTCAAATATAACTCGCGAGTTCGATAAATTACACAATATAAAAAAATATATTTAGATACTGTATTTAGCAGTAACGAAAAGTCGACATGTTTCGAGTTATGAACTCATTAGCATAGTAAAACATAAGCCAAGTGTTTTTATTTTAAAGTTCATACTTTATTCTTTATGATGTTTCACCAAGTGATGTGCGAGAATTCAATCTCAGTTATGAAACATTAGTTTTCACATATAGGTGGATTGAGACTAATTCGATTTTTATTCTGTTTATTATTCTTGATTAGATTCATCTCAACCGACCGAATTATAAGTTGAAATTAAAATTAAATTCATTCTACTTTAAATAAGTTCAGTTTTTCTTGAAATTTAAAGCTATGACTCTTGAATAGGACTGATATTTTTTGGAGCTCATTCAGTTCCAATTATTAGAAGATAACTTGAAAAATCAACAAGAGAATAAATTGATGAAAAAAACATTGTATTAAAATATATGTATATATTGATGTATTTTGTCAGTACTTAATAATTACATACTAGTACGTATTTCATTTCATTTGAAACAATATCAATAAATTAAAATTCTCAAAGTTGAGAGCAGTCTTCCTTTATCTAAGCGTTAACTTTAGGTTGGATGGTTCCCATTCTTTGCTTGAATTTTTTCAAGAATTCTTTGGCTAGCTTTTCACCCTGCCTATGTTCCAGTGCTTTTATCGTGAGGGCAGCTGAAAATAAACATGAAACATGAAAGAATTTTAAATGTTTTCGTTTTGCGAAGTTAAATTCTTCTTGGATAATAATATCAAAATTCAAATGATAATGCATTTCAATAGTTACGTATTGCAACATATAGAGGAAAGTCACCAAATATGGAATACCATTTTGTGTCAGGGATATAAAAAAAACACTTCATAGAAATTAAAACAGTTTAATATAATTACTAATCAGTCATACATTTATATGTAGTAATTAAGAGCCCTTAATCAAATATATTAGTTATCAAATTAAAATCTAACACAAAAACCAAAATCACAAATGAGTAACCAAATATGGAATAGGTACCCATATATGGAAAATGAGCATAAATCATCATATCAATAACAAAAATAGACATAAATATCTATGAGATCAAATAAATGAAAATAACATATTGTGATAAATGAAAGAAGTTACTTCATTCACTTGCAAAAGTCACAGATCCAAGTATCAAACTCTGGACCAGCACAATCATAATGTGCCCAGAGTCCACACATTAAGCATTTAATCCTGCTTTCTCCACGTTTATCCATGGAAAAAAGGTTTGAACAGAACATACATTCTGAATCAGCAGAGTCAGGAGATACTTGGTCCATCAACTCATCATGTTCACTGCCTTCATCAAACTGAATAACGTCCTGTTCCTCAGAGTCTTCTTCTTCACAATCATTCATATTTTTCATCGTTTATTTGTTTCTCTTCGCAGTTTTCTTCTTATTCTCTGTCTTACTTTTTTTTCTGTCTCTTCATATTTTTATTTACTAAATAATTTTTGTAGTGTGAGGATGTTATGACTGTTGCCACAGCAGCTTTTCTTCCTCTGTTAGATACTTTTCATCGTTTCTCTGTCGCTGGACTTATGTCATGCGGAGACACCAGACCCAAACTGCTGCGATTAAGCCCGGAAGTCGAGGGTTGTAGGTACATATATTTACATATATATCAGCAGTTCTTTCTGGTACAGGTATTTCTATCAGAACTTGACCAGTTTCAGATCTTGATTCCAGTGGAGTGATATTGCTTCCCCGGACGAATTTTATAGCTTCTGCCATTTTTTCTTCATCCCAGGTTTTTCGTTTCTTGGTTGATTGTGAAGCAGACATTTTAAAAACAAACATAATATATAATTTTTTAAAGAAATAGTAGCAAGTGACTAACATGTAAAATATAAAGACCTAATTATGGAATATTCCATAATTAGACACCGACGACTGTATATATTTGGATTTTTATACTAGTTCAAACTCGCCTAAATATTTTTTCAAGTCACGATATTTTGATGACAGAAGATCACAAAATGTTGAAATAAACCTAATATCGATATACTAAATAGTATAACACTTATGTATACATACGTAACAACTGGAAATACTCATTTATTACTTACCTTTAAAATTTTCTGCGGGGCATCAAAAACAAAACACGCCTGCCACACTTGTAGCGTTCGCGCAACTGACACGATGGTGTGAGTGAGGTAGTAAATAGACCGAATGAAACGGAAGATAGTCGTATGTTGCGTTTCATACTTATATTCTTAGAGAAATTAAGGTATTCCATATAAGGAAACTATTCCATATTTCGTGAATTTCCTCTAATATTTTATACATTACATAAAGTGAACAAGGAAAATTCTTTAATAATTTAAAAATTATCAAACAACTTTCCAAGGGAGCTGGTTATACGTATTCCGCAACGCAAAATCTGCATTCACAATCTTAGGGTGAATTATAGAAATTGTCAAGTCGCCCCGACTCAAAATCTTCATACAGCTGTTTCGATCTCATTAGATCTCATCAGTGCAGCTTATTTGACTGGAGTGAATTAACAAATTTCTAATTGTTCCCCAATACAAATTGTGGTCAGTAACACTGTCTGGATAACAATCCAGAGCGCCCTTCCCCCAAAGATATTGGGAACCAACAATTCACCGCTTAGATCGAAATGCAGAAAATCGTCGCGTACCTCCTGATATGAAGATATCATCTACTCTACAACAGTGGTGTATATGATTCCAAGGCACACTGACATAGTGATTTCAAACCTTTGGATATACTCACGAGAGTGCGCTCCGAAGATGCTAGCAGCGTAATACGCAAAATACAACAATCAAATCATGAAAAACATACTTGTTGACGATAGTCAATTTCATACATTACATGAAGTGAACAAGGAATAGTATATTACATACCGAGCGGGGAAGTAATCTATTACTGGAATGATTTTCCCCGAGGTTTGTATACTATTTTACTCACAATCTATCACATTAATAATCAAGTTCTGATAATAATTATTATTACTTGTATTAATTATTAGGCAACATAAAAGTTAGTTGATTTAACCATAGATTCGATCTGACAGTTGGATCATAATTCACAATTTAATTTTTGACAATATTAACGAAAAATGTCCGACTGAGAATTTGAATCCATACTACTAGAACTTCGAGTAGCTGCAGAACTAACATCCGAAGGCCTTATTCCTGTGAAAAGCAGAGGAAGGTATGTGAATACGGAGATTGTGCTCCTTGCCTATTTCGGTGAATTGAGTACCTAATCAGAATAAAGCCAGTACATTATGGTCAAGATGCTCGATGCTACGAACACTATTAAATATAGGCAATCAGTAATTATGCAAAATACTTGAAAAAGCAAAATGTGGGATGCAAAGCTAAAAAGTCAAGTGTTCTTTCCAAAGCAAACATCGATAAATTTCTAAACGATGCTCCGATAGAATATCTCCCTCAAAAGGTAACATTTTAATTTCTTTAGTGCATATTAAAAATGTTAAAGTACAAATTTCTTTCAGGTTGCTTTGATTATTGGCATTTCTGGAGCTTGCAGGTGTGATGAACTTCTAAAAGAAAATCCTAGAACGTCGGCATCATCATCGAATTCTGAAACTGATAACTTTAAGCAACAAGGTCTTGCTTTAACGGTCAATAGTAATCATAATTCCACTGTAACTATTAATATTTATAATTCCAAATAGTTTTTTTCTTTTTATATCAAATGAATATCGAGTTAATTCTGATTTATTTCCATACTAGTAGGTAAAGTAAAACAAACTAGCCGGTAAAGTGACATTTGCTAGCCGGGAAAGTGAGATTTGTTAGCCGGGAAAGTATGAAGTATGTAATGAAGCGCTTCCCGACTGTTTTGAAGGTTGGAAAACCATCGATTACCGATCGATTGTGAGTAAACTTCTTTAATAATTTAAAAATTATCAAGTATGTTTTTCATAATTTGATTGTTGTATTTTGCGTATAACGCTGCTAGCATCTTCGGAGCGCACTCTCGTGAGTATATCCAAAGGTTTTAAATCACTATGTCAGTGTGCCTTGGAATCGTAAACACCACTGTTGTAGAGTAGATATGTTCATATCAGGAGGTACGTGTTTAAGCGACGAATTTCTGCATTTTCAGTCTAAGCGGTGAATCGTTGGTTCCCAATATCATTGGTGGGAGGGCGCTCTGGATTGTTATCCAGACAGTAACAATTGGAAATTTGTTAATTCACTCCGAGTCAAATAAGCTGCACTGATGAGATCTAATAAGATCGAAACAGCTGTATGCATATTTTGAGTCGGGGTGACTTGACAATTTCTATAATTCACCGTTAGATTGTGAATGCAGATTTTGCGTTGCGGAATACGTATAACCAGCTCTCTTGGAAAGTGTTTGATAATTTTCAAATTATTAATGAATTTTCCATGTTCACGTTATGTAATTTATGAAATTGACCATGCCCAACAAGTACCTATATTATAATTAATATTTTAATCGTCAGTTTGAATTTCCTATAGTAATATGATTCTTCAAATTCAAAGTATAATCAATACGAATTAATTGAAAGCTCATATTCAAGATATTATGTAAGAAAATTCACCTGACGTCATTACACTTTTCTCACCTAAATTTGTTGGCCTTGTCAACTGCAGGTGAACTTGTGGAAGGGATGAGATTGGTGCTTCGGTATCGATTATATCTTTAAAAGAGATAAATGCTTCCCCAACATGTTTGTTATTGTAACCTAGCAAGTCCTTATCTTTAACACTGAACATCAGCAAACCATCTTTCAGTAGCCTTTGTTCATCAGTCAGTTTTCTTCAAGAGAAAAAATTATAATTTAGTTGAAAATGTTGATACAAAAAAATAATAGAATTTTTTCATTGTCTATTACTTTCAATAAAATATTATTTAATACATTTAACTCACACTTCGAAAGTTTCATCAAATAGTGGTACGAGCGTTTTGTTATGAGTTTTTGTTTTTGGTTGTTCATGATTTCTGAACTTATCTTCAGGCATCAGATGAACTCGTACGAAAGCATCGCAAAGTCCTAAAATCAAATACGTATGGTTTGAATATATGTTACTTTGCTAAAAAAAATTTCAAAATTTCCTACTTTTATTAATACTCAGCATATCATACATATCATTCGATTTCATATTCATATTTCCATATTAAATTGTTGTAAATGAACTATCGAAGATAATTCTCATTCACACACAGTCACAATTTTTACTGACGAAGCTCTTGACTATAGAACCAAATATACTTTAACCTAATTTGAGCTTAATTTTCTACTACTAATATACTACAGGCCCATATCAAAAAATGGATGGGTCATATGAACCACCAGGTGATGTATATAGGACGATATAAGAGCATAAAATAATGAGATTCAGCACTATGCCGTCACTTGAAAGCTGTCCAACTGAGTGCTGGTGAGAATTCAAAAGTGCAGGTAGAGGGAGTACATTTTGGTCATATATTTTTGTACGGCATTTTTACCATGGATAGATCCATGAAAAATAATGAGAAAGCGCGCAGTCCGTAAAAAAATGGTGCGCCACAAAGTCGGTAAATTTTTTTGTTTTTCTGACAATTTCTAGGGTAAATCCACCCCCGGACCCACGGAAAGTCAGGCCACTTCTCGTTTTTTCCCTTGCCGCATTGATTTTTGTACGGCGTTTGCCGAATAATGATTAGAAGCTGTATTGGAAACAGTTTTGAAAGCTGATGCCGTACAGAATGAAATGATCAAATTTACCCTGGAAATTTTCAGAAAATCAAAAAAATTTACCGACTTTGTGGCGCACCAATTTTTCACGGCACTGCGCGCTTTCTCATTATTTTTCATGGATCTATCCATGGTAAAAATGCCGTACAAAAATATATGACCAAAATGTACTCCCTCTACCTGCACTTTTGAATTCTCACCAGCACTCAGTTGGACAGCTTTCAAGTGACGGCATAGTGCTGAATCTTATTATTTTATGCTCTTATATCGTCCTATATACACCACCTGGTGGTTCATATGACCCATCCATTTTTTGATATGGGCCTGTAGTCTATAAACTATTCTATAGAATAGTTGATGGAATCCGTCGTTACTAGGTAATAATTTAATATGATGAGCAGAAACTAAATTTGAATTTACTACGTTTATTATCACAAAAAACTTTGAAAAACACTGCGATTGCAATTTCGGTCACTAGACCATCATCGGGCATATTAAGTTCTAAACTCAATCTGCCCGTAATACCAAATAACTTGGTAAATTCAAATTTAGTTTTAGCTCATTATTCTGTAGAACACAAATATTTTGTTTTTTATCATAGTGATCAATTTGTTCTGCAGTGAGTTAAATTTTTTTGCTGTATGGTTATATATTGATGGAATGACACACAATTTTGACGAATGTTTTCACCATATATTAGATAAAATAGGTTAGATTACATATAATTTAAAAAAACTATTTGAGATTGCCATAAATTCTATATTTTTTTGCAGACTGTATAATACAAATGAATACTGAAGAAGAAGGAGACATCTGAAACGTTTATTAATATATTTCTAATGAAGGTAAATTGATGATAATTAATTTACCTCGCACTGCCAAACATATGCCAATTATATATATATATATATATATATATATATATATATATATATATATAATATATATATATATTCACTGCCAAACATAACCCAATTTATATATATAAATATATAATATATATATAGGTATATAATATATATATATATATATAATATTTATATATATTATATATATATATATAATATATATATATATACGGGTGATTCATTAATACGTGTAAATTTTAACGGGGAGAATTTTGAGTCCAAAAATATGAAGATCCTAACCCAATTTGCTCAATATAAAATATTTCTCCTTATGAGTTTAACAGGGTGTTTTATATTTTCGATTATTGAAAAATGAATTTTGTTCATTACTTCAATGCTGCTTGCATATTTCTTTATGATAATTTGGCGGAAGTTAAAGTAGTTTGGGGACACATAAATATATTAAGAAGAAGACTTTCTCGCTATCCCGCAGTGCGTGTACGGCAGGGGCACGGGAGAGTTCTCGTTTCCTAAATTCTACGCCACTGCAAGAAATTGTCATTTGTATGAATTTTCGATTCTCCTATATTTTCTCTGTCATAAGGTATTCTTTTTGTAACGCTAGAGCCAGCATATTTTTTCGAGATATTTACGTTGAACATATGGCTGCGCACAATTCCTTTGATTTTTATGTACGAGTCATATCCGGGTTTTTGTCATAGATTGCATGTATTAAATTGAAAAAAAAAAAATTTTAAAAAATATTTAAGGTATTTTTTTATATTTTTATAATAATATTAACAAATAATTTAAAACAACTAGCAAAAATATCCAGGAGCTAACAAATATAAAAAAGTTCCAAAATAAATACTTAAATTGAAGATCTTCCTTTACAAATTTTTGGAAGAATATCAAATTGGATGAAAATGAACAAAAACTTAAAACAATTTACAACAATGTTTCAAATGTGATCTCCGTTTACCCTCAAATAAGTTTATTCATTCTTTCGTTGAGCGATCTTCTAACTTTAAAAAATAATTTTGGCTGATTCGCATTAACATTAGCGGAATTACATTTGCTGCAATAGTTCCTCCTGGCGAGTATTTATTGTTTGGGAGTATACCAGGTGATTTTATATGCCGCCAGAAGATAGAAATCTATATGGATTACAATCGGGACTTTCGAGGGGCCACGGAATTCCACTACCTCTGCATCCAACGATGCAGGAATTTATTATCTAGAAATTCCGCACTATTGATGATAATGGGGGGTGGTCCATCGTGCATGAACCAACATGTCTCTACCTTTGGTAAAGTGGCAATTGGTTCCTAGCTCAATCGAAAGTTTAGTTTGTTAGAACTCCAAATAAGTCCATTTAAATTTTTCAGGTAGTTCATATGGACCTTAACAAACGGTCTCCGAGTATATCCGCACCCAAACATAATTTAAACTCGCGTTGAAAATGTGGAAACTCACGAATATAAATGAAGGGATTTTCAGATCCCAACTGTGGCATTCCTCCAGTTAAATATTCCTCTTCCGTGTAAAGTAGCCTTCGTCGCTAAAGATAACATTTTCATAAAATTCAGATTTTTTATTTTTTTTTATTTGCCAATCGACTGAGCGAAATTCATCCTTGCAGAAGACTCTGGTAATAAGTTTTTGTACTGGAGTAAAATGGTAAGGGTTTCAAATTTCCTTTTTCAGTATTCTAAAACTGTAGATCTGGGCTACCATAACAGTCATTGAAAGATAAGCGAACGAGTGCTAAGTTGTGGATTTTTCTGCAATTCTCACTAATATGTCATCTTCCCTGAATCATACAGAAATATGTTTAGGTCGGCCCACATCACGTTTTGGGCTTGAATTGTCCCAGTCTCTCCTAATCTTCTAAAAATATTGCGAAAGGTTTTGATGATATGGGCTGAACTCTATCTGGATACTTTTCCATATCTTTGAGTGCAGCAAGACAGGAATAATTTCTTGTGCATAACACAAAGCATCATCGCGCATTTCAAGTATTCAAAAACATTAGGCGCTGCAGTCTTCACTAATATCTGCTTTTAAAAATTTATAACAGTCACAATCTTCATAGATAATATTTGGTCAAACAACTGTCAGTTTGTGACACCATCCTACTAGGATACAAAATAATTATTTAAGACTTCCTCATATCTATTCGCAAATAAATGTGAACTGCATCTATTATGACATTAGACACATGCAATAATAATTACTTAATTAAACAAATTCTATTACAAAACACCAACTGATTGATACATATTAAAATCAAAGTAATTATGCAGGCCATATGTTCAACGTTAAATATCTCGAAAAATAGTGGCTGGTACTCCCCAAACGGAAATACTAGCCAGGCACTATGCAGCAATTGTAAATTCCGCTAATTTTTTTTGCGAATCAGCCCAAACATATTTTTTAAAGTTAGAAGATCGTTCAAACGAAAGAATGAAAAACTTATTGAGGTAAAACGGAGAGCATATTGAACATTTATTGTAAATTGTTTTCAAGTTTTGTTTCATAAATTTGATATTCTTTCCAAAATTTGTAAAGATCTTCATAATTAAGTATTTATTTTGAACTTTTTTTATGAAGCGCTGGATATTTTTGTAGTTGTTATGTTTTAAATTGTTTATTAATATTATTATAAATTTTAAAAAAATACCTAATAATTTTTTTCAATTTAAATACATGCAATCGTATGACAAAAAAACCCGATATGACTCGTACATAAAAATCAATGTGCAGCCATATGTTCAACGTTAAATATCTCGAAAAATAGTGGCTCTAGCGTTACGAAAAGAGAATACCTTATTTACAGGGAAAATATAGGAGAATCGAAAAATTATACTAAAATGACAATTCTGCCAGTGGCGTAGAATTTAGGAAACGAGAACTCTTCCCGTGCCCCTTCCGTACGCCACTGGTGATAGCGAGAAAGTCTTCTTTACTATTATTTGATGTGTCCCAAACTATTTTAACTTACTGCCAAATATCATAAAGAAATATCAAGCAGCATTGAAGTAATGAACAAAATTCATTTTTAATAATCGAAATAAAACACCCTGTAACTCAGTAAGGAGAAATATTTTATTTGAGCAAATTGGGTTAGATCTTCATATTTTGGGCTCAAAATTCTCCCGTTAAAATATTTACACGTATTAATGAATCACCCTGTATATATAAAATATATATATATATATATATATATATATATATATATATATATATATATATATAATCTCTTGATAATTATTAGCAATAACAGGCTTGTTGAATCTCAAAAAACTCGATTTTATTAAAAAGTTGACGTTTCGCCACGACATTCGTGGCTTAATCAAAACTTTTGAAAAAACTGAAGTTTCTTTGACATTTATTGATTTGAAAAAATTTGAATAGAAAAATGTTTCACTAAAATTTTTCGGCTGTAGCCGTTCTCTGTTATTTATTACGTGCTATTCAGTCCAATATTAACATTCAAATCTGTTATTATTAGATGGTAAGGGAAACCACAGAAACCTTTACCCACGTAATGTTCGAAATAGGTTCAAATTATTTTGATTTTGAAAAGTCAAAGAATAATAATAATTCTAATAAATCATATATAGGACAAACTTCAAAATTTAGAAAAAAGATTAAAAGCACACAAATATACCAGAACACAAACCACAGCACTAATAAAACATAAAAACAATGAGAATCATACTTTCAACTTTAATAGCACAAAAATTTCAGAAATAGAAAAATATCAAAAATGCAGAGAAATTTTAGAAATGTTACATATTCAAAAAAATTTAAATAAAGTCGTAAATGATAGAACAGATATCAAACATTTGAGTTCAATATACGCAGATTTAATTCTTTAATTTTTCTAAGAAACAACATAAATCAAAACAAAATAATTCAACAAACAAACTCTAATCATAACAACTCATCTTCCTAGACAAAATCTAAACATCTAGAATTTTCAATTTTTCTAAAAAGAAAGTACCTATAGTTTAGAACATGTGATCTCCAAAATTACAAGTAATGTCTTTTTAAAGACAACAATCAAATATTTTAAACCTATTTTGTACATTACGTGGGTGAAGGTTTCTATGGTTCACTTCCCATCTAATATCAACAGACCTGTCTTTTTTGATATTGGACTAAATAGCACGTAATTAATAACTGAAGACGGCCACAGCCGCAATGAGAAATTTTTGAAAAAAAGATAAATATTACCTACTCTATTCTTTGACTTTTCAAAGTCAAAATAATTTGAACCTATTTCGAACATTACCTGGGTAAAGGTTTCTGTGGTTTCCCTTACCATCTAATAATAACAGATTTGAATGTTAATATTGGACTGAATAGCACGTAATAAACAACAAAGAACGGCCACAGCCGAAAAATTTTAGTGAAACATAGTAGTCTTTTTCTATTCAATTTTTTTCGAATCAATAAATGTCAAAGAAATTTCAATTATCAAAAGTTTTGATAAAGCCACGAATGTCGTGGCGAAACGTCAACTTTTTAATAAAATTGAGTTTTTTGAGATTCAACAAGCCTGTTATTGCTGATAATTATCAAGAGATTAGAAATAGTTCACAGGCAACAACAATTCGAATAAATAATTATATATATATATATATATATATATATATATATAAATATATATATATATATATATATATATATATATATATATATATATATATATATATATATATATATGATATCAAAAACCGTCAAAAATTGTGGTCTCGGAGGCAATAAACGGAATTAGAAACCAATCCCACACCTCACTGCTCGATACAGTATAATAATTTATTATTTTCGGTGAAAATTTAAATAAAAATTGTAACAGGACGTACTTAACTAGAAACCTGTAACTTTCAAACAGTTTCATTAGAAGAAGCTGTAATTTCTGTAGAAACGCATCGGTCAGTTAATACTTAGTATAAGCAACGCATCATCATGCTGTAAAAGTTTTCAACTTCATTGAAATTGAATAAATCATTCGAAGATCTGGAATAGTGCCCAGTTTTGGTATAAACTTTTCCATTTATTTCATGTATTCCTTGATTGCAGAATTACAAATAAGGCTCCATTACTTTTTCAAGTGCTAGTATAAAGTAGCACCATTAATTTTCAGTAGCAAATAAAAGGACTACTACCTGCAACTGAAGTATAAAAAATTCAATGAAAATTATAAAAATTTCATTGAATTCCTTCCGCTTTTATCAAATGTTGATTACATGTCCCAACAAACTGATCGAAAGAATATATCCTATTAGTTTATTGAATTTAAAAAACTGCGAATATTGTTTCTGGAATATATCGTAACTAATAACGTCTTACCATTTGAATCCATAGCTACCAATATTTTTGCATTAAGAATTTCAATATGTAGATTATTGCCCTCGAATTTTGTTCGAACTGCGAGTTTTCCATACGACGATTCAGTGCAGTTTTTGTATTCTTCACATAAATCTGAGTGCACTTGATGGATGAGATCATTGGTTTCTAAACCATGTATTCGGAGTAACTGTTCAGCTTGTCCTAATGCTTCACAACTCGTAGTATCGTCAGAAGTTTTGAAAGATCCTAACATTAAATTAAGCGTTTTATGGAGATTAGCGAAGAAGGAGGGTGGGCGACGTTTCTGAAAATAATAATGTTAATTTTATATCAATCAACCAAATTTCATAGTTGTAAATATATTTCTGTACGGTTTGAATGATTTTATGAAGTATAAATAAACAATTTCAAGTATAAATCGTCGGATTGAATATATTCCCATGTACCTTCTGCTATAACTGAAAAAGCATATATGACTGCAAAAATTCTCATTTCTATATGAACAAGACCATCGATATAATTTAAAGGGAAACGTACTCATACTACTTGACCCATATTTTACCCACCTAGTCCCCCCCGCACCTCGCTGGCAACCCATACTATATGAGAAGACCTCCCCTCTAGCATTGCGTGGTTAATAGTCCAAGATCCCAGGGCAGCCAGACGTCCCTTATTTTCAGTAATAATATAACAAGAGAGTGAAAATAAATTGAAAATAGTTTGACAGATTTTTTCAAAACTTGTTGCCAGGCAATAGTCACGAGAGCCCGGAGGGCTCGAGTGGCTATTTCCAAATGGCAACAAGTTTGAACAAAATCTGTCAAATTATTTTCTATAATTTATCGAACTCGCGAGTTATATTTGACTAGATTATTTTTGGATTCAAAAATTCTGTATTAGAAAGTGCCACCGAACTTTGTTTGTGCTTTTCAGGATGTTTTTGTAAAATTTTTCTTTTTGCATCTCTTGCATCTCGAGCATTTTTGAATTCTATATCATTGAAAGGATCAAATTACCTGTTATACTTATTAAAGTAAAGTTCTTGAACTAATTTTGCCGTTTTATTCCACATTGTCTTTATTACTGCTTCTTTATAATCATTTCCGTCCTTTCTTTTCATGTTATAAGCCCAATCTTTCAAGATCAATGCCAGAGTAGCTGTTGTAGTAGATTGATCCAGAATATAATTTCTTTCTTTGGTGAAGGTCTTAAATTGTCTCCATATAGACTGATTACTTATTAGACTGATTTTCGAAGTAGTTTCTAAAATATGTTTTGTTATTTCTGCATCAGAAAAGGTACTAAACCGATGATTTTCATCCATTTTATATATCGCGTTGACACAATTAGGTAATTATTTTGACAACTATCTGACACTTGCTAAGCAAATAAAAGCTACAGTGATTATTCCCGAGAATAATCACAAAAGATTTATTCCCACTATAATAATGACATCATTGGTTGAAACTTACTCTTTTGACAAATAAAGAAGCATTTCATTGGTTTTAAGAAACGTCAAAAAATAATCTCAGTAATAAAATTTGTGGGATGAAGTAGTGCTCGTGCGTACTTTCAGTGTATGGATACTCGCTATCTTGTGCGGACGGCCAATATCCACGTATCAGGTGCTAAAGATGGACAAAAACTTGACCTACTTCTCTTATTTTCTCAGTCTTGATTTTTATATATGATATTCAGGGAACCATTTCAAAACCTTATGCAAGCTGCCAGACCGATCTTATGGGCCAAACATTTTGCCAGACACACATTAAGTGTGAGTATGACAGTATGAGCGAAATGTCATGATTCGCCCATTTTAAGCGCGATAGTGATTATCTATGGGCGTCGAACTCCCTTCTATATTTACTGTCTAGTCAAGCATGCTCTATGTTTGAGTATATACGTACTTTCTATGTTATTATTTTTGTTTTTAAATGGGCGAATCATGACATTTCGCTCATACTGTCATACTCACACTTAATGTGTGTCTGGCGGGATGTTTGGCCCATAAGATCGGTCTGGCAGCTTGCATCAGATATTGAAATAGTTCCCTGAGTATCATATATAAAAATCAAGACTCAGAAAATAAGAGAAGTAGGTCGAGTTTTTTTCCATCTTTAGCACCTGATACCTGGAAATTGGCCGTCGGCACAAGATAGCGAGTATCCATACACTGAAAGTACATACGAGCACTACTTCATCCCACAAATTTCATAACTGAGAAAATAAGGGACGTCTGGCAGCTCTGGGATCTTTCCCTATAAAGGTTTTCTGTGGTTTTCCTTACTATCTAATGTCAGTTGAAATATATTCACCTTGGACCGAATGGCACGTTATTAGTAAATAGTGAAACTAGGATTTTTATTACGAATGTAAATGTCAGGAAAATTAATTGAGTAAAGCCAGGGTTGAAGAAGGTTGAAAAACCTAATGTAACCCCTCCCCAGAAAGATTAATATAGTTATTAACGTAACAAGGCCGATATGTAGCAAATAACGGATGAGGTTGGATATTGTAATCCGAGGCACTGCCGAGGATTATAACTAACTGAATCCGTTATTTGCGTATCAGCCGTGTGAAAGATTATATTTTGATTTCGAAGAAAGAAAAAACCCCGTACCTCGCAATTCTAAAGAAAAATCCCAACGTCGTGCACTCTGTTGTCATGGAACAGTTTGACAGTTTTATAAACAACGTCAGTTTTTTGTGTTCTCAAGTTCGCTTTAACGACGACTATGGATGAAATTGATGAAATTGAGGAACAAAATGAAATTCCTTTAGAAATATTGGGAGAATCATGTGCAGTGCAGCGAGTGTTGATTAACTGCCGAAAATAACTCAAGAGCGATATCAAAAAGAATATGAAAATTTTGAAATGTGGCGTAATAGCAAGAATGTAAAGGTGGTTAATGAAGATGTATTATTAGCCTATGCGAAATGAAAATCAGAGGTTTATTCTCCCAATTCGCTCTGGACCAAGATTTCAATGTTGTTATTGTAAGCAGAATGATGTTTTGAAATAAATATCTGAACAAGTGATTTCTTAACGGCCGCCGGCCGTTATGAAATTATAACGGCCGGCGGCCGTTAACACTGACTTTTCAATTGTCATCTGAATACCGTTAAATCAAAATAACAGTATGGGATTACGAAAAACGTATTTTCATTCATTCATTTCACATAGAAATTCATAAAAATGATTTGAAATAATTTTTTTTTTCTCAATTTGGCTCACATTTGTCTTTATTAATACAGCGCTTACTGCGTGACGCCAAGAGTGCGTACATACCTATAATTTACAGGTGGAAAAATACTATCAATAACAAAACACTTATGTAACAAATTGTTACAGAGACTTAATTTACAAGAACAAAATTCTGTTTTTCTTTTATTCACATTTATTTTTCATCTGATAGTGGCGGATTTACCAGCAGGCTGAGTAGGCTGGAGCCTAAGGCGGCAGATTTTACGGGCATCAAATATTGGAAATGTTCTGTTTTTGCCCCGATTTTCGAAAATCGAAGTTTTGAGGTACTAGAAAGCCATAATGACTATTTTTACGATAATATAATGTGTGTATGTTAACTTCTGATAACTTTTGAACATTACAACCGATCGCAATGCAGCGGCATTCGAAAGAGTTTCGCCATACTTAGATATCCTGGAAGTTGCAACCTGTAACCCATTTGGATCAGTCGATTTTGAGAAATTACAAAACTAAAGTTTGAAAT